>LOND01002921.1:47275-60876 GCA_014220965.1 Paragonimus kellicotti | reverse complement strand
TCGTACTTCAGAACATTTTTTCTGCCAACGGCAAGGCCCACGAACGTAAATAACGTCCACATTCTCCAGGTACCCCTGAAGGCACTCCTGGAACTGTGGGAAAGTGCGAAATTCAGGGTTCTCAAACATCGTCTGCAAAGGAAAATGGAAGAAAATCATAAGTGGATGAAAAACTGGAGAATAGGTGTGAAAATTACTCGAACGGCAAGCCCTTGTAACAGGCAAGCCAGACGTTCTGGCTTCGTGTACCCGCTACACTCGTAAACCAACTTTGAGCAACGTGGAGACACTGGGGGACAACGTTCTTCTGAAGTAAGGGTTCCAACGATAGTCCTGTGAAAGGAGACAACAGAAACAAGCGTGAGCCAAAGGCCCAGTAAGACATGCACATGACTTACACAATCGAAAGCAAAATTGCCGCCAACAACACGGCAGCACGCTGCGTTACACTACCGAATTTCGAAACCGGTATACCCCAAGGTCGTTGTTTCCGACAATTAAGGCAGTCAAGTTAAGTCGATCAGATATGAGGTCGTGACGCAGAATTCGGTGATTTGGATTTCCGCACCGGAAACCAAGCTCATTCAGCGTTTTTTTCCGGAAAATTATATTTTCTATCTACGACAACCGAAGAATCAACAAGGTCTACGACTAGCATTCAAGGGGAGCGAGAAACAAGCATAAGTTGTCAGACGCGCGCAATTTGTATGGCGTGGTATGTTGTTATATCAACCAGGTAGTAACACCGGAAATTATTGTTATGACTTCGGACGGTCTAACAAACGAGAGAGTGCGGACATGTAACCAAACAATGTCAGCAATGTCAACAGTTGATATGATATAACAAAGTGGTTGGAGTGCGTGTCAAACCAAGAGTGTCTCTACTAATTATTTGAACCAAAAACAAACGAATTCAGAATGACCATTTTACTATTTGATATCAGAGTGCTCAACTGGATTTATATTGTTCTACCACGAATAGTTGCTACAAATTCGTGAAAATGTGGTAGGGGGTTCCTGCCCAGCGAACACATGTTCTACTACGAGATGTTGGCCAACATCTGGTCAACAGTCGGTCACACAATAAACGAACTGAATGAGAATAAGAACCGCCAATTACCACGCTCATTCTGGTAGTTAAATGCATGCTAAAAAGTTTTTGAAACATCTCATCATGTTGACAACGTTTCATTTGCAAGCGTTCCCGACCACAGCCATTTTGTGCACGTTTGTTTTAATCCGTGCTTCCAACGGACGCTCGTCTGTAGTTTTATTTATTTCGTGCGTGATGAGTGCGGCTGTGTTGTATCATTTGCGGTCAATCAAAGTTTGGTTAAAAGTCATGCGATCGCGTTAGATGTATTTCATGTTTTCGGCTTCGTTAATCCAGGCTTATTAACAATTGTTTAATTACAGGTGTAACACGTCATCCATACGGATTGCTCTCATAAGCGTTCACAACAGAAATGAGTGAAGGGAACTTATGATACAGTAGATAAGTTACGCGCGCTGGACAAAAGGGATGCATCAGGTGGGGCGGAGAACCTCATGCAACCGACAACATCCGTGCGGCCAGCGGGTTGGATATTGCGTAAATGTTGTATGTTTACCAGTTGTAAACGTTCCAAAGCCAACGAGAGTAGTGTGTGCTTATCATATGAACCTGAATGTCCACAACGGACCATTTCCAAGTAATACCGGGAAGCGAAATTCCGCGAACCTAATCGCCAAACTGTTCCACAACCACATATCAAAAACAGGAGAGCGTATAAATTATAACATACACTTGGATTATAGTTTTCAAAATAGTCATGTTCTGATCTTATTCCAGAGAATGGAACCGCTAGCACAGTTTCTTGCGACCTTTCAAGGCGATGTTTGAGAACCGTGAATTTCGCACCTTTCTCACAGTTCCAGGAGTGCCTTCAGAGGTACATGGAGAAGGTGGGCGTTATTTACGTTCGTGGGACGAGCCGTTGGTCGAAAACGGTTCTGAAGTACGATAAGGTAAGGTTGCATGGTTCCCTGAAAACCGTGCAGATTTATCGTTGTACGAAGTATAAAAGGCGTAGGAGTGTATGCAGGGGTGTGTCTAGTGGGTTAACTGTTGTTAGTTTAACAAATCAGTTCTCGCGACACATGTTGCAGATCACGATTTCATGTGGTCCGACGAAATGCTTGTCTGGTTGGTGCTCTTTCGAGCTAGAGCACAACCACCCCCTCAATCGTCTGCCATACGAATCCCATCCTGCAATTTGGGGACTCACCGCCAGTGAATTGAACGAATGAAGGAGCCTGTTCCAGTGCAATACACCAGCTGCTGACATTAAACAGTACGTAGCGGATGTTTACGGAAAGTTTATCACAACCGCTGACGTTGGAAACATCCGCCGCAAGTTAAAGCCTGCAATGTCCAGTGAGTTTGTTATGTAACAATGGTAACGGAACATCAGAGAACCTTGAGGAAGTTCTGTCGGTGATTAATGCGATAGGTGTGGTGCGCACCATGCGGGAAGGTATGGGACACGGCCGACCCGTGATGTACGGGTAGGTTCGTAGTGAGAAGTATGCTTCACTACGTAGGCTGTTCGAAATTTTTCAAGAAATGATGGGCGAGCACATTGTGGTGAAGACGTTTGTCATGGATAAGATGGCCGCGCAAATGAGAGCAGCCCATGTGGTGTTCGGCTGCGACATAATGTGTTACTTTCATGTACGCCGTACGTAAGCGTGTAAGTGGGTAACATTTGTTTGTCATTTTCGTTAAAAGACGAACTCTTTCCGCAGTCGTTCTCTTCCACCGAATGGCTACGGTAGACAATGAAGAAGAAGTAAGCTGCACCTTTACACCGTATACCGTAGGTTCAAACGTGACTTACATATCATCCGCCGAACGGATAAAGAATTTCTGAATTATTTGTTGTGTCATTGGCTGTACATCAAGCTCAAGTGGGCCATTCATGCGCAAAGCGATGTTGTCCACTTCGGCAGTCGTACGAATAATAGGCTGGAGAATGCAAACGGACGGTTGAAGAAGAGGACGCTCGCAAGGGATTTCCTAGCCGTTGCCATTCAAAAATTATGGATCCACAGCAAGTGGCTGATGCGGGAGTACGAAATACAAACGACGTACGAATGCGACCGTCATGAAGTTGTCGATGTAGACTGGTATGTCAAGAACATTCTTCACAGAATGACCACGTTCGCAAGCCATCTTGTCCAAAAACATCTGAACGGACGGACTCCACGACTCCATTTCGAAACAGTATCTGAGTGCGAGGTAAGCGATTCTCTAGTAATCACCTTTAACACTGCAGCTTCGTGTGCAACATGATGGTGACGCTTTCGTCGTGGATAGCGTGCAGGGCACATGTGAGTGTACTTTTTACCGTTCGATGTGTTTCGGAAACACTTCTACCCCTACGGTAAGGCGTTTTGTAGTTTTCATTTCTGTTTACAAAGGTCGTGTCCCCATTCATGAGCGGTGGTTGGCGGAGTACAACCTGCCACTTCCGACCGTCACTAGAAAGCCCTGCATAATGTACTTGAAAAACTGCATGACTGCAGCAGCCGCACGGCGGTGACCTGTTTTAACAGCATCATTGCATTTGCCAGTAAAATAGTGGAACGTGCTAAGACTGGCTTACCTTTGTACGACTTCCCCGCTGGCTTGTCCACAAGCAGTATGCCACCGAGGTAGGTGAAAGAAGCCTGGAACAGTACTGCCATGTGTGTCGGTGTGAGACCATGTGTAGGAAAGATGGTTCACTTATCACCAATCAGTCGCGCGACTTGACTTGACGGGTGGGCTGAACATTTCGAAGATCAGTTCACTTGGCCCCAACCAGACATTGTGGACGACGGGATCCCAATGGTCAGTTGTTGCATTCCAGACGGCCCCCAAGCGGAAGCAGAAGTGATCATAGATCTGCAATATGTGGACGAGATTGTCTCACTTAGCCCCTCTGCCGAAGACATGCAGATGCTACAAGGTGAGTGACCGGGCTGGTTTGTATGGAATGCGCTTCGCACCTTCAAAGTGCAAAGTGTTACTTCAAGACTGGGGCATTTCCACTCCTACTTTATTGCAGGTAACCCGCTGGAGACTGTGATAATTTTCACATACTTGGGTGACATTATCTCAGCGTGTAACGTTGTTGATAAGATATCGGCGAGGATAGCAAAAACACGAGTGTTTGTCGGCCTGCGTCATCTGTGGCGTCGAAAAGATGTTGAAAGGAAGAGTATATAATGCTTGTGTGCGTTCTGTTTTGCTCTATGGTTCGGAGACGTGGCCTGTTCGCAAGGAAGATATCAACAAGCTTGCTGTATTTGACCATCGTTGTCTCCGCCAAACTAGCCCACATTAAGTGGACTGATCGCGTGAGCAATGCGGCAGTTCGCCGGCGCGTATTCCGGAACGCTCGGGATGCGCGATCAATTGGTCAACTACTCACGTTGCACAGCCTGCGATGGTTAGGTCACGTACTCCGCATGCCAGCTGAGCGTTTACCGTACCGGGCATTATATACTGAGACCACCAACAGTTGGGTGAAACCACGTGGTGGTCAAGCAACAACGTGGTCACGAAATATGAAGACCCTGACTGCTCCACTGAGTAAAGTGGGTAGGTGTCGCCTGTCTGGATGGGGTCCTCGTGATCACTCAAACCGCTGGTTAGAGACGCTATCCGAGATGGCGGTGTGTCGCAGTCAATGGCGTACCTGCATCCATACCATTTCTAGTTCTTTTGCTTAGACTTCTATTAATTTTCAACCTTCTTAGTAACGTTTTCTTCTAGGGATATTCCACGTCACTGTTGAGGTGAGCGGCAGCCCGAGCCACAGTACCTTTTGGTCAGGCTCATGGCTGCTATGATGATGATTGTTGGCACTTTCCCAGTGATTATGAAAACCAAGTCCCGCACACCACCCACAACGGATGTCGACTTAGACGGGCCCGCTGACAATGTACTGGTTACACACAAGCCGAAGAAAGCGCGAATCAACATAACCTGGAGCAATTGTCCTGTTGATATAATTGAAAAGTGAGTTCATTCACATATGCGTACAGTTTTCTTGCAGATGTCAGATGTGATGGACGAGATGATTACGACTGTATATGTTACAGGGCATCATTCATCCGGAAGGACACGCATAACGCGTGAAAATCAACGGCTACGTCATGGGTTGAATGAAGGTGGAGTCGATATATACCACGTTCCACAGACTTGAGATACTTATTACGTCGATATCCCCATATGTCGTTCTCAAAGTACTATTCTTCTTGTGTGTTCGAGAGCTGTTTCACCTGCGTCTCAGCATATAGCAATGTTTGGCATAACTAGTAGGGTAGGATAAATGGATTCAGCAGTTATAACTGTTTAAGCATTGACTACGCGCTCGCTTAACTCGTGAGGTAGGACAACTAGATGGAGCAGTTATAAGTGTTCAAGCATGGAGTACTGTTTGCCTTCACTCGTTAGCTAAGAGAGTTGCCTTGGACTGTGGTAAGCTCTCAGGCGAGAAGTGCTTCACTATGTTGCTCATTCAACTGCTGACTTCGTCAGCATTCCCGTGCAAGTCATGATTCCATGGAAAATGTGCAATCGTCGTAGCAACGACGGCTATGCATGCCGAATATAGCTAAGAAAATACCACTGACCTGTCCAGTTTTGCGCTATAATTCTACGTTGCAATGTGTTTTGTGCTCAGCAAACATATGGTCCACTCCGAGGTGTTGGCCAACATCTGGCCAACGGTTGGCCACGAAATAAGCGAATCGGATGAGAATAATAACTGCTATTGACCACGCTCATTGTGGTAGTTAAACGGGTTATAAAATTTTCTTAAACATATTATCATTGTCACAACGTTTTATCCACACGCGTTCACGACTACCGTCATTCTGTGCACGTTTGTTTTAATCCGCGCCTCCAGCGAACGCGCGTCTGCAGTTTCATTTATTTCCTGGGTGGTGAGTGCGGCTGTGTTGTATTGTTTGCGGTCTGTGGTCAGTCACAATTTCGTTGAAAAACTTTGTAAATGCGTTAGATGCGTTTCATTTTATCCATTTTCTTAATCAAGCCTTATTAACTGTTGTTTAATTACCTATATTACACGTAATCCGTACGCACACGTTACAGTGAAGTTTTTTCGTTCTTTTTAATTCGTATTTACTGATATCGCTAGTGTTAGAAACTCCTACTGGAACGAATGAATACTGCAGTGTTGAAATTACAGATGTACCATATAGTGGAATTTCTGAAGACAAAGGAAGTTGCAGTCATTAGCCATGCGTGGCTGTTGGGGGACGCAATAGCTGCTTGGCCAACTGTGAAGCAGTCAAAGGCCACGAAATTTTTATTATCCCACACACTGCCACCTGTGGGCAAATTTCAGTTGCATGAAATCGGTGTGTTGAAGAACACAGGTAAGTTCCATTACGGTGTTTCATTACTGTTGAGAAAACTATCAGGAAGCTAGGCAGTATGAGCGGAGGGCAGAACGTGAATCCGAGTTCACTTCTACGGATGCCACCTACGCTTCGTTGCCAGCGTACAAAAAGAGAAACAAGTAAGTCCATTTTACTCCCACTTACTTTTAGACTCAAACACCTTCTATCGTCTTCTGACAGCGATGTGTCGCAAGACGCACCTCCTCCAACGATTCATGTCAGCAAGTTGTTTTCATACTCTTCCATGAAACAACTGAACGTTGTGAACAGGTAAGCCGCATTTCCCTTCCGCTTCATGTTGTCTCAGCACCTTGTCACACACGGATGTGGATCAATCCGGAAAAGAGTTAGTAGATATCATTTGACATAATCATTTTTTTCAGAAATATCTAAGGAGAAGCTCACTTGGAATACCATACGGAACGTATTCCCGTTGACCAGCCTTGAAGCATTACAGAAGTTTCAAGAAAAGCTGCAGTCACCAACGTACTTAGAACAGACGGTTAGATATGATAATCATTATTACACCACATTTTCAGACCCTTGTGTTATCAAAAATTCACCGTGGAAGAACAGTAGCGGAATACGTAATGTCCTCATATCAGATTGCCACCGGCAGTGGGTCAGCAGAACACACGGTGGACCTGGACGAGTGAAGGGGAACAAGCTTACGTTGTTTACATTTTGTACAAAATATATTTTCCCGTTCCGTAAATTCTTCTTTTTGCGTTCGTTGGGATGCAACGATGACAAGCGTGTGTTCTCCCGTCAGCGCGGTTTGCGCGGAGACTAAGAAGGTCCTATCTGTTGATGTACAAGTGTATAAGTGTATAGGTGTATGCTCAGCTAGATGCGTCGTATGTAAGGGTGTCAGTCGTGATGTTTAGATACATAAGCGAGGCGGGAAACCATTAAATTTGTTGTAAAATGTCGCTTTAGCCAATGCTCGAATCGTACAATGCAGTTAACAGTGGGCTGGCAAATTTTTCCGTGGCCGACTGCCTGTCTGGCCAGGCCGAAGTCGGACCGACTCCAGTATGTGGTGCAGGCCAACTCCGGTCCGACTCGTGGCCAGACACGGACCAACTCCGGGCCAACTCCGTTTTGTTTGCTGGGTGACGTATCTCACGTTTGCAGCTTTATAAAAAGCGCAGTCCTCATGATACCACAACGGTTCATTCATCGGAAGTATAATCACGCGTTCTCGCCTAATTACACTGTAGTGAGATCACCTTCGACGTCCCCAAAATCCTAAACTCCCTGCGACGTGAGAGTTGCCTTACCAGTACCACCGTGCCTGTTCACATTATCTTGTGAATGTAAATTTACTACAAACCACTAACATCAAAGTTAGTGTGTTGGCGTAGGTATCGCAGTCTTAGTCGTGACTCTATAATGAATCCGCGCCAGCTCTGCTACTATAGGCTACATTCACTAGGATAACAATGTTTTAGCTGTCACCGTTGGGAACGCCGCCCAACCATTCTGACGCTTGTTTGAATTCTGAAGGTCGACTGAAGTTTCCGTCGACATTCGTCCTCTCTGGCGGTTGCCGTGCGGTTGTGCTTGAGGTTCTCTCACGTCCAACTCCCTAGCGCCTTTAACTGTTGCGTTGAAGTCTGCTTGTGAACGGTGAGTAAATCAATAAATAAAGTTTGTTTGCAGATTCACCGTCTTCTCACTACGACTTCCGTTCCGCGTTAACGTAAGGCTGGGAAAACCTTGGGCGTACGAACCTAGGAACTAGCATCGCGATAACACTCAGATTTAAATAAAGCATGTGTTTCCACGTCGATGACATCGATTATCATTATGTTCCACCATTAATTTTTCTAAATAACGTGAAATGCAAATTTTTGTTATTTTCCATTAATCCCTATGCCATTAAACTACCGCACACTCCTTGCTTACGTCTTCGGAAGATTAAAACAAAAGAATTTTCCAGCAACAGAATTCTACGATTTCAGGAACTGCAACACGCAACAAAATTATAACAACTTCGGCAACTTGAAAAAGATTTTTACCACAAAGATTACAGAGATATTTTTGGTCTACCGATTACACGCAGCCCCTCCCCCTTCCAGGTTCCCGGGCGGCCACGTACCTGGACCAAGCGCAGGAAGCAACAACGGAAGAGAACAATGATTAATTGTAAGACGCTTGTTTTGCCGACTTGTACACATCTCTTTTTCCATCACGTTGTCGTGCTTCTGTTTGCATGTGTTGCTGAATAAACGCTTCCTACGAATTCGTGTGCTTCAATTGGGTGGTTGTGAATACGGCTTCCAACTCACCAGTTCTGTGACTAACTTTCGTACTATCCGTTTTCAGCACGTGGACGTTCTGTCCCTTGCACAGTGAATTACTATTGCTCACGTGAGTCCTCCAACTGGGGGATATTATATTGGTCATGATCTGCTTTTTGTCGGGCTTCTCTCACTGTTCATTATCCCGGTCTGCTGGCAGTAAACGTCGTTGTCCATTATTCCGTTTTCTGGTTTAATTGTCGTGGAGAAAAGACACTTTTCTAGACGTAGAAACGTTCCAGTCCTCTACGAAATACCGCACAAAAATTTTTGAGGTTTATAAACTAAGTGGTTGGCGAGATAGTTTTTGAATATCTAGAGCATCTGTCAGTCGCAAATGTAATTAAGGAGGAGCATCTCCAGCAGTTACAATTACTGTTCTGGCGTTTTTCGGATTTCGAAGTTGCAACTAGCCCGACGAAATGCCAGTTAAGAAAACTGCCAATTGGTTCTCTTGGTCACTTGATTAACTTCAAGCGGGCTTGCACCTTCGAATAACACAGCAAAAGCAATCCCTGACTCCCAAAAATCAACGTCCATTAAGAAAATTCAAGAACATAAGTTACGAGCGAATTTTATCGCTGTCTCATTTCTGGCGGTGCTACCTCTGAACACTCTCCTATATCTAAGCAATTCCAAGTTTGCTATCGACAGCAATGCCACAAAGGCTTTCTCGGGTATCAAGACAGCCTCAACCAGCATTACTATATTTAGTCATATGCGAGGTGATTCACAACTATCCTTGTCTACCGATGTTCTCACCTTCGCCACTGGTGCCATTTCACACCAATACGTAGATGAATCTATACAGCCACTTTCATTCCACTCGAAGAAACTCCAACCCGTTGAAACGTATTACAGCACATTTAATGGAGTTCTGTCATCCACTTATTTTTCTATGAAGCCTTTTCAGCATTTACTCGAGGGTCGAAAAATTCGCATGTATACCGATCATGGACCCTTAGCACACATGGCCAACGATAATTCACCTAGGGTGATTAATCATTTGTATATCATTTCTAAGCTCATAACTGACATTCGTCTTATATCCGGGCCATCTAAAGTGGTCGTGGATGCCTTATCTTGACCAGACGTTAAAGTTACTAGCAAAGCTCGATCGATCGATTTTTCCAAAATGGTGAAAGAACAAAAATCGGACCCTTAACTGCGGAAACACTGACGGCTTCCTTCAATAGTCAACCTACCGTTTCACTACTTACTTCCACAGGAACCATGATTAACGATATATCCAGACCACCCTCTTGACCATTTGTACCGGCATCCTATCGTCGAATAGTCTTTGATGCTTTTCATAACCTCTCGCACCCAAGTATCCGGACAACTGTGAAACTCATCTGCGATCGTTTCGTCTGGCCGAGTATCAACGCCGATGTTCGTGAATGGGCAAGAACCTGTCTTGCTTGCCAGCGTTCTAAGGTATCCCGTCACACTACAGCCCCCAACTGACGCATTCACTGTACCAGACGCTTGATTTTCACACATTCACACTGACGCAGTTGGACCTCTTTTATCATCACATGAGTGTTCGCGTATTGCTACATGTGTAGATCGTTTCGTGAGTTTGTCCAGAGATATTCCATCAAGGACACCACATCAACCACAGTGGCACGTGTAGTAGTTGAGAGGTGAGTATAAGTTTGTTGAGCCTCTGCAACGTTAACTATTGATCGAGGAAGACAGTTTCAATCTCATCTTTTCGATGCATTCACTAAGCTACTTGACACAAAAAACATCGCAACTACCGCGTATCATCCGTGTGCCAACGGCTTAGTCGAACGGTTCAGTCCCCAACTAAAAACTGCGTTGAAAGTCTATGGTGATCCGAGAAACTGAACGGAGTGCCTCCCAGTTATCATTCTCGGCCCCCTTCAAACAGGACACAGGAACTTCTTCAGCAGGACTCGTTTCTTGATACTATTTTCCACTTACCTGGACAGTTGGATACAAATTCAATCACGTTGGACACCATGGATCCCATTGATTATATAGAACACATGGCCAACATCAAAGGCTTCGGACCGAAAAAAGAATGAAAAATCGTCATACGTTCCTCCGGACATCACTAGCTGCACACAAGTATTTGTCCATAATGACGCTGTGAAACCTTTCTTCTAACAACCTTAAGATGGCCTCTACCTTGCCATCAGTCGTCATCCAAAATACTTCGTGAGCAAGCGCAACAACATTAATAACGCCATCTCGCTGGAGAAATCGGTACACGTAGAAAGACTGATGACGGGTAGAAAACATTAACCGGTAAAACAATTGCCAGGTTCAAGGACCTCATCACCCAGCGAGAAGACACGCATGAAATTATCAACATATCAACCAAATCCATCGGCACCATCGCCAATCCCTAAGAGGTCTGACAGACGTGTGCGATTTACCGACTGGCTTTTTTTTACAACCATTGATACACCGGTTCGAGGCAGGGACCAAAGGTACCCGAATCTAGTCGGCTTTTCCAACTCGATGTCGAGCGGATGTCTGTTGATCTGGAAGACAATAATCAAAATAGGATGTAGCACGCTCTTGGAGGTTATAATAAATAAGAAAAGTAAGATTACTCGCATAATGATGTTTTAAGTAAATGAGAATCCAGCAATCTATTGAATCGATCTCTAGAGACGCCGCTGACGATTCCAGGTGGAAGACTCTCCATAGCTAATAACCCGATAAGAAAAAATCTGCTACCTAAGGAAGGTTCGAGGAAGGGACTTGAAAAACTTACTGTCATGTTCTCGCCGACCTTCATAATTCGCTACGGTAAATAGCTCTTCAACAAGACCTACATGAACTGTTCAACGAAACCCACTTTTTCCTAGCGGTAATCATTTCATTAATGTGCATGATCTGCACACTCTCGCAATCGACGATTCATGAGCCATGCGTACATGACAGCAAAGCCACAGGGAAAATAACGGAGTCTCAAAAGTAGATCACATATAAACACATGCGCACAAAATTGACAAAGATGACGTTATCGCCTGGTTTGAGTGGTAGCAGCCGAAAACGCGGTCAGCTGTATGTATTTATCCCCAACCACCGATGATGACAGAATGGCAACTAGCCAAGAAAGATGTGTGTATGTGCACACGTGCAGATGGAGAGAAATGAGGCAAAAAGCGGCTCCCGCACACGTTCCAAACAGACCATGATCGTATTATATGAGATACACACGGCAGAGCAGATTATTACATATCACAATTGTCAAAAATGCTGTTTTGCTACTGACATCGCATTTTGCCCCAAAACAAAACACTGACAGGGGGTAATGTAGTCATACAGTGGCGTCGTGAAGGTCAGATGACTAGACCGTCTCCCTGAGGAATGACTAAAATTTAATGCCACACACAATCGCAGCTTGTCGGCCGTCACATACATACCCTCGCAGTGGCTCCAAACCACGCACAATTTGCCAACACCACTACAGTCAACTTCACAAACACATGCAAGCATACACGTCCATCCCCATATCGGATATTAGTCTGCGATACGTAATCCAACCCAAAGCCTTCGCTGGGGCTGAAAGAACAACGAAACCGTATACACATGTGACCACAATCTGCCTGGGTCTCTCGCGCGCCGATGAACAGACGCAGCTACTGTGCTCCATGAATTACACAGTGTTTCCATCTGGTATATCACTATGTCAAAATCCGCACGACATCATCCAACAGTACACTAACACACTCACGGATTACATCTCTGTATTTTGTCCGAACCCTTGCTGTAAGTGCACTTGTTATATTTGTTCGTTATTTACATTACAATTTTGTTGCATATCCTTCTGACGTAATTTAGATGCTTAATAGTTTTACAGATACTACTTGAGAAGTATTGTAATTAGCAAGCCCACGTCTAAACCAGCCTTCAAGTAGTCCATGGTTCACTCCTTTACACGGTTCTCGAGAAATCAACGGGTGACTGGCGTCCGTTTGGTGATTACCATGCCATGAACGACACCACTGTCCCAGACCTATACTCTCTCCTTCACATTCACGATTTTTCAATCGGGTCAAACGGTGAGACTACCTTCTCTAAGATGGAGTTGGTTCGAATCTACCATCAAATACCCGTGGTACTGGAAGACGTGTCAAAGACCACAATCACCACCCTCCTCAAACTCCATGAACTTGTCCGCATGCCATTTGGTTTCAGGGATGCTGCTGAGACCTTCAAAAGGTTCATGGGTTAAGTGCTACCCAGCCAGCAAAACATCTCAAATTACCTAGGTAATTTCTAAAAAATATCCGGTAATTTGACCCGGTAATTTTAGGGGTAATGACCCAAAATTACCCTAAAAATTACCCTATGGGTAATTCACCCCATAAATTACCCATTTTCTATACTTCGATTTTTTTTAAAAAAAAAATTTTGAATTTCGTACAAGTTAAGGTAGATGTTTTGAGCCTAGTCGTGTCGAACCGGTGGATGGTTGTAGCATTATTGGAGGCTACGTGTGGTTTCCTATCCATTTGCTTTATATAACTTTTGTTGTATCTGGATTATTAAGGGAGTTATTGAATTTCGAAGATAACCAAAAAACTCGTTTATTTCAGGGACGTTTGCGACCGTTTGGCTTATTCTGCAGTATCACTACAAAGGTATATGCACATGAGACAGTGCGTAAACGATGAGAAAATAGTTCGTTCGTGTTTCCGTGAAATTTTTTTTCAAAAAAATCGACGTAGAGAAAATGGGTAATTTATGGGGTGAATTACCCATAGGGTAATTTTTAGGGTAATTTTGGGTCATTACCCCTAAAATTACCGGGTCAAATTACCGGATATTTTTTAGAAATTACCTAGGTAATTT
>LOND01002919.1:43239-55078 GCA_014220965.1 Paragonimus kellicotti | reverse complement strand
TGCTCTGAGTTCCTCACCCATGTCACCTCGCAAAATGCGGCGTATCACAATAAGGTCCACCGCGGAGTCGCCGGTAACTCTGGGGGTACATGTTCAGATACTCCAGCCGTCTGTTATAGGAGAGGCCTCTCATCCCAACAACCATACGCGTGGCTGTCCTCTGTACTCTTTCAAGTTGAGATACCTCACTGCGGCGTGGCCATACTCTAGTCTCGGACGAACAAGAGGTAAGAAGGGTAAGCAAAAGACCTCCCTGGAAACCTTAGAAAGGATCGACGGATAGCTCCAAGCACTCTCCTAGCTTTAACACAAGCTTGTGTTGTTGTGAGCCTGCGTTTTGAGGGTGTCTGACACCAGCACCCCGAGGTCACGTTCTGTATTACACTGTGTTCAACAGGTGACCTCCAACATGATATGCCTTGACATCCCTGATATCTCCCAGGTGCATGAAGGAGCATTTTTGTGGGTTTAGAGGCAAGTTCCATTGAACTGTCCATGTTGAAATCATATCCAAGTCCTGTTGCAATATTTCGCTATCCTCGTCTGAAGAGATTGTCCTCCACACTTTCATGTCATCAGCGAAGACGAGGACAGGCGACTGCAACTGGTCCAATAGATCATTGATGAAAACCAGAAACAGCAAGGGCCCGAGCACTGACCCTTGTGGCACACCACTTGGGGCAGGCAGCCATTCAGATAATTGCTGGTTGACCCTAACAGCGAATGACCTACTACGGAGGAAGTCTGCTATCCAATTTATTATAGGCGAGCTGACAGCGTACGCTAACAGCTTGGTGAGCAAATGGTTATGCGGCACTCTGTCGAAAAGCCTTGCTGAAGTCGAGAAACACGACGTCCAGAGTCTTGCCGTTCGCTCTCGCTTCCACCCATCGCTCTCTGGCAAGCAGGAGGTTTGTCAAGCAAGATCGCCCCCTCCGGAATCCGTGCTGCCTCTCGCTGAGAGTCGAGAGTTGGTCCAGATGCCCGAGGTGACATGGGCGAGGAACTCAGAGCAGATTTCCTTTCACGATTCTCAAGCAGCGATCGGGACGACTTCACTCTGTATTTCGTCTGTCTCGACGGGACCGTCAATAGTTGGAATGCGCTACCAGCGCAGGTGGTGCTAGCACCCAATGATGTGGCCTTTAAGCGGCTCCTAGATGTGCATATGGTGACGCCGTGTTTATTCCGGTGTAGATATGCTCGGTGAAGAGGATCATTCAGTCGGCTACTCCTGCCTTCTATCAATGAACAATGAATGAGCATAAAAGTTTAACATACTAGCTGAGGGACCACATGCACATTATTGGTTGTGTCAAGATGAGTGTGTACATATGCGTGGCCATCTCAGTACGGTTGTCTTCATTTTATTAACGAGCTCGCATGCAAATTGTTTTTCGTTCTCTCGTTCCTTTCCTTATATACATGCCTGATGCCGTGTGGTTGCAAGTTAGAGGTATCAACAGACGAAGCCTGAAGCGGGATCCTCACAATCAAAGCGCGGGAAGCTGTTGCTTACCAGCGCAAGAAACTGGACTACCAGGCTACTAGCCGCCACGTGTTGTGAACTGAACCGACCCGAAAGAAACAAATAAATGCGCCAATCCGTATATTTATATTTATATAAGTATACGTGCCCATAATGACATATATGGATTTCTGAATATGTATATTCATTATATGACCATATGTCATATATATTTATGTATTTACGGACGTATTTACCATAGCACATGCTACTGAAATTAAAGGCGAACACAGTCTTTTGAGTCAACGTAGAATGCGTTCAATCGCTCGTATCGGGTGGCACCAGCGAGTAAGCAACGAGGAGGTTAGGAAGCGGGTGTTTGGCACTGATTGTCAAACGAGTTCTTTTGTTCAGTCGCTACATTTGCACAGACTTAGATGGTTGGGTCATGTACTAAGGATGCCAGCTAGTCGTTTGCCACACCGAGCACTGTTTGCCGACGCTGCGGCCGACTGGCGCAAGGTGGACAGATGATGACCTGGCGTAGACAAATGAAATCGTTCACGAAGGGGTTGGTCACTGTAGATCGGGTTCGTCTCCCGGGCTGGGGCCCTCGCGACTCAGAGTCGGTGGCTTGAGACGTTAGGTGAGATGGCGGCTAATCGAGCTCAGTGGCGTGAATGTTGTCGTTTGGCCGAGTTGTCTGTGAAGTGAGTGCACTTAATGATGCGGGGCAGTGAAAGCCGTAAGGAAGCTGTCTTGCTGATGACGCCTTACTTTCACTTACAGCTCGGTTGTTTGTTTGCAAGGTGTAGGCGCCTTGATGTTGTATGAATATAGACGTAGCTATTTTTAGTAGTTAGGTCCCCTTCCCCTCCCCTTTTTTTCTTCTCTCTTCCTATATAGATTTTTTCTTCGTGGTTGTGTGGCAGTTAAGCATCAGTGTGAACCACTGATGTATTGCTGTCTATGATGATGATGATGATGATGATTTCCTCAAATTCAACATAACTTTCATTTCATTGAATTTTCAAATTTTTTTGTGGAGAAGGAAACCGACCCTCTATAGCAGGTGGACCGTGACGGTAACGTATGTTATGGTCGGTCTACACTGTGAGGGCCGCATATTTGAGGATTGAATGGATACGACATTTTGTGGCTGACAACTTTCATGGAACCCGCGCACATTTTCAGGGCCGGAAAATAGCGATTCACCGTCTTAAAATTCTAAAAAATGGTGTGGCCCAAAAGTGCGTCAATTGCGGTATATCAGAAGAAGATTGCGCATTCCACAAGGACACACCTAAGCAAAAGCCGTGGCGAGGCGCCGGCCGCATCCCAAGAGGTTTTTTAAAGCTACCTGGCATGGAAGGACGATCACTACGAGTTTGCGACGCGCGTCTGCTCCCTCAGTTATTGTACTCTTTTTTCAAGTTCTTGCTCCCGCCACTCTAGCTTTTAAAATTAGAAACATTTTATTACACAGTCAGACGCGGATTCAGCATCCAGCCGCCTGTGTTCAACCTACGAGAGCTGGCTTTGCAGGCTTCCATAGATCAGACAATTTAATTATGGTACAACCCCACCGGGAAAGAACAGAGACTTCTCGGTCTCCTTCCTGTAGAGCACTTAAACCCGTAATCGTCAGTTATGTTTAGTTCTTCGGTAAATGTGATGCTCTGCGGCCATGGCTAACATTATGGGACCAAGACACACTCCTAATGGAGGTTACATATCGTTCACCCTCATGCAACACATGTGATGATGACAGAATTCCTGATAGTCCGGAAGATCTAGTACTCCAGCGTTTTTCTCATCCAGTTATTATGGATGACTTCAACTCACCCCAGTTAACCTGGTCATCAGTGTTCCATTCGGATTGCGAAGATGGATCCCGTCATTTTGTCGATGTTGATACGACATGTCAGCGCCCACGGGGCGACATCGTTCTGGTCAGATCCGTCCATTATTTGATCTAATTATCGCAAATGACACTCATTTAGTGGGCATAGTGCCATTTAAACACAGTGGCCACTTATTGCTGACTTTTGACTCCACCTGTTACCGGTTGCAACCGGCAGCAGAAAAATTTACTGTTTAAAACTCCAGTCAGGCTGAGTTCTAATTCTTTAGGAGCTACCTCGGTTCACCCCTTGGTTGGGATTCTGTGGACCCGGCTTACCGTGCATCCCAAAAAGCAATTCAAAAGACGGACGATCTTTTCATACCGCGCAAAGCGTGTACTTTATCTTTTCGCTCGCCTCATCGTTTCCTTGACGGCCGTTCTCGTTTATTCGCGAAACATAACCAGGCAACTCAGAGGACCCGAACGCTTTTTTCGCCGTTCAAAATAGATGTAAGCGAAAAATCCTCACACACCTACCAAGTTCATAAAAGAAAGGGTCCTACTAAGGGCTCTCTAGAGTAGTAATGTCTCATTTAAATATATGCGTCGAGTTCTTTTCCTGTGACTGCCGACTAGGAGACTTCTTCCGACCACCACATAGTGTGCAGACGACACTACTCTAAACTGTATGGGCTCTCGAAGAGCCCGAAACCTCCTAGCATGGGTTAGAGGCTTCAGTTCATCTGTGCAAGGTGTTATTGCAAGGTTGGTAGAACTTTACGTCTGTTCTCATCCTTGGTAATGAACCGTTGGTGGTATCTAAGCGGGCCATGTACATTGAAAGCTGTTTCAGCGCTGGTGCCATGTCCGTTGGAACTGAAAATCGTATAGTTAAGGATCAGAGAGTGTTTGCTTATGTTTGCCTGTGGCGCCTGCGTACTGTCAGCCTCTCAGTGAAACACCGAACGTGTAATGCCATCGTACAAGTAGCTTCCTTGTACGGCTACGAAACCTGTGTCATTCGCACTGAGGATATTCACAGAGTGTGCATTTCTGGCCACCGATGTCTCTGAACCATTAGCTACGTTTGGGTGGAACACCGTGTCAGCAATGACGAAGTCCGCCAGTACGTCTTGAAACGTGCAACTCTTACCAACCACTAAGCATAGTGCTCTCGTCTGGCCAGCTTCGTTGGCTTGGACACATCTTACGGATGCCGACTTACCGTTTGTTACGCTCTGCCTTGTTTGCGAGCTGGAAGTGGTAGCGTAGTGGTTGGTGTATAAGTTGCGTTCGGAGTATGAAGGCATAGGCATCGAAACTTGCTTGAGTAGGGCGTTCCCGATTCTCTGGTTGGGGTTCAAGTGATAATATGCGCCTCTGATTAGGGTCGCTGTCTGGCAAATGATAAAAAACATTAATGTTGGCTTTGCATATCATTGTGTACACTGACTTAATTTCTTTTGTCCGGCTACAAGTTTTTCTTTGCTTCTCACTTTACCCCCAATTTTCCCTATTTGTTGTGACATCTTTGTCACTTTTATGTAGCCGTCCATGTTAAACATATGTAATGCTATTGCTGTTTTTTCTAATTTTCAGCGTTCAGGTTCATAGGTTATCACGGAAGGGAGGGAGATCTTTGCTGTCCTTGTGTTGGTCAGGGAAAAATTGTGTTTGCCGGTTTATAGGTGGGGAGAAGTGGTGAATTCAAATAAATAAAAACAAATCTCCACGAAGCTGCCGATGTCCAGTCATATCGGCAGTGAACAATGGGACATCGAAGCAGTATCCCAGCATGTAATCACTTATGGAGCTGAGCTAGGATAACGATTAGTAATCTTGTAGTACAGGTTGCCTCTCAGCCATGTACCGATCGATTCACGTTTTAAAACTCTCAGCCGGTTCACGAAGTTAGATACCGCTTTCCAGTATGAACAGATCCTAAATGTGAAGCAGCTTTGTCTGCAAAATAACTTCCCCTTTTCCGTAACAGTTTCAGCGGGTGATCTCAGAAACGTTCATCCTTATTTATTAAGAGAAAATGTCCCGGTGGTTGGTCCGAGAGGTAGAATACTTTACGGATAAGAATTAGGCTTCCTCTTGGATGTCTGTAGTTCACTGAGAATTGACCTACTTCTGTCAGTCTTTCCGGGCAGGCGGCTTTTCCGGTCCCATAATTCTAATGGTCTGTCTCTGAACACTTGATAAATCCCAAAATGTGTCTTTTAGATAGGTACGGCATGCCTACATGTTCGTTTCCAGATGTGGGGATGAACATAGTGGAAAACACATCAAGGTGAAATGTTCCCTAAATTCTTCCCAACAAGTTCAGGTGCTTTTTTAGTCATGACAACACAGTTTATGGACACACCCACGTTGTCTGTCCCTAGGTCTCGTTTGCATACTGATGTGACGGTAGTCGTCAGCACAGGCTTGATGGCCAGTTTGTATGATTATACATTCGTTAGCATTAATTGGTAAGTTATTTTCTATGAACCATTGGTTTAGACAGCTCATATCGTTCTTTAGGATTATCATGTTTTCCAGGAACTCCCAAATTCGCCAGAGTTCTGTCACCAGTATAGAACAGCATTGGTAATCTTACTGTGCTCGATATTTCAAACGCGAGAAGGATGGACAACTGAGGTCGTAAGGTGTATCCCTTCGGAACGCTGCTACTGACAGGGAACCATTGTGATTGCTGTCCATTCATCTTGACGTTGGGCCTACATTCAGTTAGCTAATCCTTGAGTCACGTGAGCAAGCGTTCACCGTGACCATAGCTGTGGAGCTTTCTTAGTAAAGTTGATTATTTGGCCTTGTCAAAGACTGTGGAAAATTCAAAGTAAACCACATCAACGGTCAATCCTGCATCAACAGCTTTCCTCTAGAAGTCACTGATCAGTCAGCAGATTTCTGAAGCCTGTTTATCCCTTACTGAAGCCATTTTGCCCATTGGTGTTAAATTCAAGGTCTTCGAGTCTTGCCCAGAAGAGTCATCTCGTTAACTCTCTATTAATTAGAAACAACTGAAAACAGTGCAGTCAAGCGAGAATTCGTTCTGTTATTTCTACATCCACCTTTGAAGATAGGTGTGATTGTCATTTGTTTTCAGGTCTTCGGTAGTCGGATAGTTGATGAGGAATAATTGAAAAGTACTGTAAGCTGTTCTGCCATTTCGGCGGCGCAGCTCTTCAAGGCGATGGGAGATATCGGGTCTAGACTGAGTGAGTTGCGAGTTAGTGTGTTCTTGAATTCGATTCTTTCTTGCAACATTTAAATTTTGGGCAATACGGCTAAGTTGCTACTCGTAAGCTCAAAAGTCACCCGTGATTTAGATTTTTGCACCCAGAGTGTTGGCCATCTCTGCATTTGCATTAGTAAATCCGTCAGAGGTTTGCAGTTGCGAAATATCAAATTTACCCCTTGTGTGTGCTGCGACTTTGCTGTAGAGGAGCTTAAGGATCCATCTTCAGCTTTCGAGCAAGAGCGCGTTAATAGCAAAATTGGTAGTTCATTATAGCAGTCGCGGTGCAACTGACGCACATTTCATACTCAACAAATGCAAGTTCAATATGCCCTGGATGTTACCCGCTCCAGGCTGACCGTTTTGGTGTGATCAGACTTTTGATTCTATATCTCAAGCATCATTGCTTTTTACGTGTTTCGGGACACCACTGGAACTTGATTGTTAACGGCGTGAGAGATTTCTTCAGCGACGACCTATCAATGAGGATTTAAGCTGAGTGTGGTTGTGGACCATAAAAGATGGAGCATGGTTGTATGTGCCGTTTGTATGGACTGAAGAATGCCAAGTCGCTATTTTATAATAATAATTAGGATTGGAAGAACTGAAAGTGAATTCAGATTACACAGTTTGACTCTTCTGATTTGACTGACGCATTGAGTGATTAAACAGTTTGGTTATAACGCCGCTCTTGAGGAACTCTAAGTAGCACTCATTGCAGTAATACTGAATAAAATGGGGGGAGGACATACGACCTTTTTGTAATGCGATAGAGATTGAAGATTATAAGCTATGTATCGATTATTGACCGAGTCATACTGGTTTGTCTCAAGCGGTATCCTTGGTGTGGCTAGTTTGAGACTCCCAATTTGCGTGTACTTGAGGAGAGACTTACTGTTTGCAGGTTCCTAAATAAAGCCAACCTTTCACGAAGCTCGCATAGTCAAAGTCTTCTGTGATGACAGTAGCTCGTAAGGGAGGGATAAGGCCAGGACGTTTGTGTCTTTGGAACGCAGAACAGCCAGTCTTATGTGTGGATGTGTACGTTAGTATTTGTTGACATGCCTACAATTGTCTGCTATTATCTCTGCGGTACAATACACTTCGTACTTTCAGGTTCCAAATGCGCGGCTGGAGCACGTTGTGCGCCGTTCACTTTGGGAAATTGCTAACCTCTTTATCGGTTAAATGCCCAGCTGCTGCAACTGCTCGCAGTCGTTCATTAATAAACGTCTATTGTCTTGCCCCAGCTAATCTCAGTGAACTGATCGGTGTGGTTCACCGAAACGTGGTACAGCTACTGTCTAGAGCGGTCGCTGACTCTGAGTCTGCACTCTTTTATCCGTTAGAACGTACAGAATTCAACGCTGAGCTGTGGCAAACATCCGCTGAACTCCTTGTTCTTTTCGACTTCTCGGGAGTAATCCCCGAATCGGTAACCGAATTTCATCGGGAGCTCACGTTGGTAAGTTGTTTCCAACATTACTTGAACATGGTAGTTGTGTACAAGAGTTTCTGAATACGAATATGCTGTAAAGATAAATTTACTTCTTAGCTTGAAGTAATAAATACTTGCGTATGGAATGTCAAATGTCATGTAAACCTAATCCAGTTCAGTCATGCCACAAAAAAATTTGCATCGTTGTTGCTAAACTCATATCCTTCAGAACGATGTAACAAAGTGAGTGAACACACCAACGAAAGTTGAAGAAAGACAACAAAATTTCAAAAGTAACCCTATACGAACGATTAATGATTCTTGAATAAAATAGTGAGAAGACGCAAATCATGTGATGTTCTCCGGAGTAACATTTCGTACACTCTGATCACACATGGACATGTAACTAATTCTGATCGGCATTCCCACAATGTTGACTTTCAGTTTTTGTATCCGTCTATTTAGTTCCATTCTATTCTATTTAATTTTGCCCTGTGGGATTTTAACTCTCTACTTAGGAGATCTGATTTACGTCCTCTACTTTATTCCAGTTTATCAAGAAAACAAACTGTTTCAAATTTCTCTAAGGAAAATTCTCAAAAGATGCCACCAACAAACTTGACAACCTTCTCCGTCCTAAATGCAGGTTGATCACTGAGCGATTACGTATTCAGTTTTATAAATCGTGCTTGTCTGAATGTCAGTCTCCGTACGAGTTTATCAAAAAACTCCGGTCATGTAAGCTGCAGCCAAACAACTCTAACCTTCAGACAGATTACAGAATCTCATGTCGAACTGTGGAAGCAAACAGTTGGAATCGCTCGAGAAAATACACTGAAAGTTGTGGCCTATTTTGAATAATCTATCAATTGTTTGTCGAATCAAGTATATGAATTTTTGTAGTACAGTTCTGTAACGTACAAGAAGCAAGTGTGACAAACTCGCTTGATAATTCGTTTTGTCTCGTTGCAAATGCTTCATCATTTCCTGAAGATTCAGGTAAGCACGTAACCGACCTGTCATCAGAACCATTATCGCGCACTCAAATAGAAGTCCTCTCTTTAGAATTAACATTTGCCATACCACCACAACATTTAAAAACCTAAGTTACATGCCTAGTTTGAAAATCTTTACGATAAATTTCAGCAACATTTGCTAACGTCTATAACAAAGCTAGTTTCTTGCTCTTTTATTCGTTCGTTCAAAGTCTCCCCAGTCTCATGAGCACAAAAACGGACTTCAGTGCAACAAGTAAAGACGCCGGGGAGTTAGACGTGAGAGAAGCTTTAGCACAACCTGCACACCAGCCACCAAGAGGACGAATGTCGACGGAAACTCCAGTCGACCTTCAGAATTCAAACAAGCGTCAGACTGGTTGGGCGGCGTTCCCAACGGCAATGGCTAAAACATTGTTATTCTAGGGAATGTAGCCTACAGTAGTGAAGATGACGCGGATTCATTATACAGCCACGAGTAAAGCTGCGATACCCACGCCAACACACTAACTTTGATGTTAGTGGTTTGTAGTAAATTTACATTCACAAGGTAATGTGAACAGGTACGGTGGTACGTAGTAGTAGTAAAGCAATTCTCATATCACTGGGACTTTATGGTTTTGGGGACGTCGAAGGTGACTTCACTACACGTTTGAGAAAAACCAAATTCGTATGAAAACAAAACTAGTGGATGTCGCCTACCAACATCAGAATTACAAACAAAAGCGTCACAACCTACTAACACCGGCACACTTCCAAAGTTTGAGAGAAATAAGACAAAATGAGAACTTGATGGTGTTAAGTCCGGACAAAGGCTCAGGGGTTGTGTTGATGGACAAAGCGGAATACCTGGATAAAATGTTTGAAATTCTTAGTGACACTCAGAAGTTTCTGCCGGATGATAATCCTGACAACACCCAAGAAGTGGAAAATGAAATCTATCGCAGGTTGGAAAAGTTGAGAATAAATGGCTTAATCTCTGTAGATCAGCGCAAGTTGCTGAAGCCATTGTGCAGACGCGCACCTCATATGCACGGACTGCCTAAAACCCACAAACCCAATGTCCCACTTCGGCCCATTATGTCCATGTGTAACGCACCGCAGCATAAATTAGCCTGTTGGCTAGCTGATTTGCTTGAACCAATCAGAAGACAATTCAGTAAGTACAGTCTGAAGGACAGTTTCGAAGTTGTTAATTGTATAGATGGTTTAAATGTCCGAGATAAACAGATATGTTCATTTGTTGAGACGTTCCTGTTTACCAACATTCCGCTTTATGAGACAGTCTGTATCATTTCCAAACTTATTGTAAGCAGCAGCGCTTTTTTCCCATCCCGATGATCGAATTGAAATCAGTATTACTTTTGTGTGCACATAATGTAGGGTTCAATTTTCAGACGTATAGTTTTCAACAAGTGGAGGGGATTTTAATGGGCAGTTGTGGGAACGCTCCGACAAAGTTTCACTCCAAGCTCAGTGAATTACCCAATGGCAATAATTCACAAGACAACAAACAGCACGGTACTTTACATATTGTCACGACCGATATAGGAGAAATTGTACAGTAAGTGTCCTGTGTGTAACGCGTGGAACGGAAAAGTGAAGAATTCCCACACGTGCGGATATACAGTATGCAATTAGGCCAAACAAACATGCCTCAGCGGGAAATGCATTATACCAGCAAAAATATAGCCATTCAAAGAGGTCACTACTCAGTCTGCTGGGTACAACTCTAGCGGACTTCTTCCTAACTAAAGTAGAATCCACATTATGTGAGAGCCTGTCAAAATCGGTGCTGTACAGACGCTACATAGATAATTTTCTAGCCATTTTCAGAAGCCAGGTGGGATCGAGCGACGCTTGTTCATAAGGTTTATCGACGTGACAGAAATCCAGTTCTGTCGCAACTGAACAGCTCCTTCGGAACATACCTCTTCACAGCATGCTTTCATAGCGCTAAAATTTGTTCCCAATGCATGTTGTATGACATCTGAGCAAATGACAAAACGAAACGGGCACGCACAACAGCATGGATCCGAGTCCAGGTGGTTGCTCCAAAATGCACGACAGTCCTTAACAGAGTGGCGCCACCTGTAACTGACTGCTACATGATCGAGTTGTGTCCATGACTGAGAAGCGTATGGGGGTCTCCATGTGTTGAAATACGGTGCCTGAAATATAGAGACCGTGGGATGCGCACAGTTGCAACAGTCTTTCGCGTTGTGCCCGGACACCAAACATACCCGGATAGCCGCTTCTCTTATGGAGAAGACAACCAAGTTGAGCATTAAAATCGCCCGCTAGTATGATGATATCAGAGTGTTTAGTCTGTTTCAGAAGATCGATGAGGGCGTCGTAGAACGCATCTTTGGTAGCATCTGAACAGCTATCCGTTGGAGCGCACTTCAATAGAATGAATATACAGCGTTTTTCTAATTTGTGTCGACAGACTTTTAACCGATGTATTGAGTCTGACAGCGCACAAGCGACTGTTCACTGGGATCCAATCGAGCAAACATTGCTCTGCTCTGGAACTCAGTGCGATTCCCACTCCAGCTTGACCACGAGATTCAGCTTCGGCGTCACCAGAAACCCTGAGAGAGAAGCTTGAATCGACAGTTATCTAGAGGTGAGCTCAAGTGAATAACGGTGCTAGAATCGTAGACTCGCGTCTCCGACACGCAGCACACATCAAGCTCCAGACTTGAGAGAGTACTAGCCAGAGCAGCTTGCTGACCGACTTGTCGGAGAGTGCGGACATTGAAGGCGCCAATGTTTACCAGTTGTCTTGGCCTCAGAAAACAATTATCGTCCGAGAGCACACAGTTGAGTCACTTGGGCTTCA
>LOND01002919.1:29739-43139 GCA_014220965.1 Paragonimus kellicotti | reverse complement strand
ATGTCCATCAGCAGGTAGTCTCTGACTAAACAATAAAACAAGGCGGGTCTGATACGAGTCAAGTCGGTTAGTCTGAAACGAACGACAATACTTAATGGAATGGTGCCACCGGTGGCTGACGGCGATATGATAAATTTGCCTTTATGGTTAAGTTGCTCAAAGTGGTCCTCACGTGACCCATTGTCGTGGTTCATGCTGAAATGCACCACTCTGTGAGATGCGCATATTGGGGACATCCGGCCGCCATTGTCAGTGCGTCGCGCACGCACGCAAAACATACCACCCAGTCAATTCTCATCTGGTGTAAGTTGGCCGGGTTGTGCGTTCATATCACTAGCAAGCACAACGTTGCCGGAATGCTTAGTTTGTCTAAAGAGATGAGTGGGTGCATCATAGAAGGGTTCTCTACATAATCTAAATTGTCTTTTGGTGTATATACAGACTTGACAAGTAAACGACGTCTTTCTGGTCTATATTAAACGAGTGAAGTGATAAGTCTGACATCACAGACGACCATCCAGATGATCTATTCGAGCAAACTCTGCTCTGTCTTAGAGCCCTGCTATCCCCACTTCAGCTTGACCGCGACCTTCGGCTTCATCACCAAAGACAATGAAAACGAACTGCTGATTAATGTCGTTATCCGACGGCGAGCAGAGTGCAAGGACCTTAGAGGCGCGTTTCGGAAACACAGCACACATCCATTTCCAGACTAGACAGGCTGTTCGCCAGAGCAGTTTGTCCGCCTAGTTGTAGAAGAGTGCGGAAGTTAAAAGTGCCCGTTGTGTACCGGTTATCTTGGCTTAAGAGGTAATTAGTTGCAGAGGATGAAGAAGGTGGAAATGAGTGGACTGATATGTAGGGGCAACGATGCCTTCTGATACTTCCCGGTCGTTTGTGTCGCGGTAGGCAGTTGGCTTGAAAAACCCCACTCCGAGTTTCTGACTTGAAAGTCCGACCTTAAAAGCAACAAGAGAACCCTGCCCAAAGTCAATGACTCAACTTAGCGGTGAGAGGTTTGCGAAGCCCAAGAGCACTGTGCTGTCTGGTTCTAATCACTTTTGCGCGCAGTGGATGTATTCGAAGTAACATCAGGCTTTCGAATTAACCAAGAGTCTTTTCGGTCGTACTAAATAGTACGCCAGCAGTCACGGTCGACAGTCGGACGATCGGAGTGCTCTTTGTTTACATACAGCAATGCCGCAACTGTAAAAGTGTTTCTGCTGTTTATCCACAAGGTCGTGTCTCAGCACTTAAACATACCTACGTGGTCAGTGATGGACAAGCAGCTGTGTGAGTGTAACTGCCTTTTATCTGACTGCTCCCCTCCGACCTATCTGGTATGGTTGTACCTGGAAGGACCGAAGTTCTCGCCAACAGTGCAGTGCACAATCTCGACCACCACATCAAAGTAGCAGGATAAGTAATACCTAGCTGTTTGGGGACTTTATTGCCTTCCATATCGCCGGTTCGAAGCGGTTTCAAATGCGACAGTGCTTTGCAGTCAATGACGAGTCTGTATCTATAAGCTCACTAACGTTCATTCACCAATTTACATTGCTTCTGCGTTGTTTTCCACCCCACATTTGTACTTGTTCGTCAGTCTGCTATTTTACGGATTACTGTTGGCCTCATGCGACAATCTCAGCCTCGACCCAACAGTGCAAACATCTGTATTTTTTCCACGCAAGTTGTTTGGTGTCATGTGACACTCGATGTTGTGTATAGGGGCTGGAAATTATCAACTTGTCCAAATTTAGAAAAGTACTGTTGCAGCTACTAGCTTCAAACCCATGGTCACGTGATTGGTAGTCCCGTGTCGTTAGCACTGAGCTAAAGCCAACCTTTCTGTAGGAGACCGACTCTCTGCTGTAAGCGTGTTTGTTTCCTAACAATGTACAGGTTATCCCATGAGCTTTTGAATTTGCCTTTTCATTTGTTCGTTGTCATACACTATATCCTGTTAGCGGTATGTGTTGTTGGTTTGTATGATTTACGAAGACCAGCACTCGGCTACGAGCTGGTCACACTCATTTCATTCATTTATAAATGAGCATGAAGTTGGTGAAATGACGCTGCGGCCCGAGCCGCTTTTCATTATAACAGTGACGAAGAATATCCAATGAGAAGAAAAACGGTAACAAAAGCAAGGCTGAACGGAACAATCGGAGAATTCATGTGTTATTAATACACCGTTGCCTGGTCGCGTGTAATTGGTGCGATACACTCTGGGCTGTAATCCAATCATCATGGACCGCATTTTTATTATTTGTCGAATAGATTGACCATCCATTTTCTTTCTAGACATGCACTGGCGACCAACCACATTCCCGTTGCGAACTGGCTACCTCTTCAAACCATAAAACGAGAGAAATCATATACAGTCACTGCACACTTTTTTTGAAACATGAATTGACGTCTTTCTGATGTTACGGATGACGAACTGTAGGGAACGCAATACGTGCGTTCGCTGTTCTGCCTGATATACTATCAACAGTATTACAAATTGACGAGATGACTGTACTCAAGTAAGTGAACCAGTCCATAGTTTCAATCAGACTGCCTCCGATACTGACGCACTGCCTCACACACCGGATGTGCGGAGTAATTTCTCTAACAGTCATCTTGACCGTTCATGTGGGTTAGTCTAATGCCTACGTTAAATGATTGCTCGTGGTTGACCTGCCAGTTTCATCCTCATGATTCTCTTCTGACAGTTTCCGCATGTGACCAAACATGCTGTTACGACCCCCCTGACAGAGAAAGGCAAGAATAAACGCAAAGACCACGAGCAGTATCTCTATCACGAACGAACGCAACGATATTCGCAAACTGCACGAAAATCAGAGCGCAAATATCGGAACCCAACTCTCGCAACTTAGATCCCCCAACAAGTAAGGAAAAAGACGGCCTTCAAACGAGCTTTATTTGCTGCTCAGCCCGAAGGCAAAATAGTGGTTTACAGCAACTGTATTTATAGGTTTTGAGCGGCCTTGGGCCTAGGCCACTCAACGGACCAATCAGAGGCGAGCGCGAATTCTCGAATGTTCGAGAATTCTGGCGGGCATTCAAATTCCCAAAAATGAAAAATCCATTTTTCTTGGCAAATAATGGCGAATTTTCGGGGAAAAGTGCCTTTTCCCAACACATACCGCTGCTCAACACTTGTTAGGTGAAAGCTGAAGAGGCACTGTAGGTGAATTTGTTTGATTTTACGTGAGGGATTGGTTTTGTTCTGCTTAACTTCAAAGCGCGAACGCGCTGTAACCGTTTTCTTCTTCTGGCTAAGCGGTGCAATGTGCGATCTGCTTTGTATTTAACAGGTCAGCCAGTTCCTTGCTGATGGAGGGCGCGTGCTGTTATTGTTGAAGAAGCCTGATCGTCTTCCGGAATCCTCGGTTACCTCGCTTGGATATTTGTTGTGGTCAACCCAGCCCGTAACTCGACCTTTATGTACTAACTCATGGCGATGGGACATTTGCGATCCAGACAGGTTGAATTTTGACAAGTCCACAAATGAATCTCCGTTCGCCTCTCGAAAACTAATAGGTTACTTGACAACACACAGTGATCATACAGTACTTAGCGGCAAACTCGTCGTCACCTCTGTGAGTTATTGTCCGATAGTCATCTCTTATCCTCGTAGCACTGCCCTCGTTTCTGCATCCCTCAATTTGATTTGAAATAGTTTAAAGGGAGAAGACAAAAGACTGACAACGCACGATTTGTGCTCGTGCAGATTTCGTTACATCTCCTCTGGTGCTTTATTGCAAACGAGTTAATTGTACAAAATTCCAAACCACAAAACGATGGCATAACAGGCCAAGTTTAAAACCTGGTTCGATTACCATCACGGCAGCACAAATGTCACAAACAGTTCCTTTTGTATGCAAAAAATGGTGTGGTGGTGTTAGATTGCGATTGCTTAGACATACCGTAACAAACGTTCTTTTCGAATCAACCGCATGATTTATTATCAGGTGTTTTCCGCGGTTGATGACGTCGGTTCCTTTCAAGTTCTTGATTGCCTGAATGTGAATTTGTTTGGAACTCATTTTGGGTATTGTCGTACGTCCTGGTCAGTGGCCTCTAGTTGTTGCCAGCGTACTTGTGTCCCAGCTAGATTTGTATTCACAGGTTACCGTTTGGTTTGATAAATTTAGATACTCAAGCCATAACTTAACGGAGGGCGTAGGAATTCAGAACGTTCTATATACGACTGCTGACTGCGCGGCAAAGAACGTGCAGACAACAGCTGACCTTAGGCGTCGTTCAGCTAATCGACATTCGTTATCTCTTTTGAATGACAGCTGTGAAACTGCTGTTTTTTTGGGAAACTATGGATTGCGATTTATTTTGCGCATTACTTGTGTTGAATTTTCCTGTAAATACTTTCACTTACAGCTCGGTTGTTTGTTTGCAAGGTGTAGGCGCCTTGATGTTGTATGTTTGAATATAGACGTAGCTATTTTTAGTAGTTAGGTCCACTTCCCCTCCCCTCCTCTGTTTTCTTCTTTCTTCCTATATAAGTTTTTTTTTTTTTGTTCTTCGTGGTTGTGTGGCAGTCAAGCATCAGTGTGAACCACTGATGTATTGCTGTCTATGATGATGATGATGATTTCAGATAACCATTGTCTAATGAAGTTTGCTCTAGTTGACTTAGTTCATCATCTAAAGTGTTATCAATGCATAATCATCTTGTCCGGTCAGACAGGGTGCGCACCAAGCTTTGCCTTAAAAATTAAAACCGACGTCAGATGTGCACAGCAAAAGTAGATTATCTTTCTCTTTCCGGGATTACAATCTTTATCCGATTTAAATTAATATCAGATGGTAATCCGGCAACTTGACAGCAAACATCTGAAAGGAATCGGCGTTATTGATCGTCTGGCCTCATCTGATGACGCAACATGTGACTGACTCAGTAAGGTCGTTTGATGTTTTATTTTCGACTCGAAACGTACGTTTACTACGGTATGCCTAGACTATTACAGTCTGACACCGCCACCTTATTTTGTGCATACGAAAGGAACTGTTTGTGACATTGGTGCTGTCGTGATGGTAATGGAACCAGGTTTTAAACTTGACCTTTTATGCCATTGTTTTGTGGTTTGGAATTTTTGACAATCAACTCGTCTGCAGTATGTACCAGTGGAGATGTAACGAAATCTGCACGAGCACAAATCGTGTATTATCAGTCTTTTGTTTGCTGTATTCTAGTGAACTTGATTTTCTGAGTTGATCTTAATAGAAATAGACTGAAGTATGGCTTTTCTTATGTTAAGTAGCTTTGTTCTTACATTAGTATTTTTGTTATGCCCATAGATACAACATTTATTCCGTAACTAAGGGCACGTAGCTTCTTTGTTGTTATTCTAACCTGTTACTCACACTTGTCGCATCTCCCTTCACAGATCGATAACCTGGAATGTAAATACGATTGTTTGATTGAATCCTTGGAGCTGTTGGGCATCAAACGCCGTGCACACTTAACAAACGGACACGGTGATAAGACTGTACAGCTGCATGAAGACGAATCTCCTTGCCCACCTGTACTACACTGTCTCGTTTCTGAAAACTCTCCAAATGTTGGTAATCCATACACAGACTACTTGGTTATATGGTTTCTCCTGTTTGTTGCGTACCTTTTTGTTCACTCTATTGGTCGTTTGGGTTTGAAAACGATACTAACAGAACACCATACACATGCTTCAATAACTCTGTTCTCTCCTGTGACGGTTAATTCTACGACTATCCTGACGCGTTTTCTAGTATCGCCTTACATAGTGAAATGGTATCACCGAAAAGAACTATGCTTTCCAGGTGCGTCAGTGACGTTGTTTTGGGCGTAATTACCGTTGACTCCGCTACTTCAATCACTACAATGTGATTTTTCCATCTTAAGCCGGTGGTCAAGCGCTTATAGTCTGTCTATGAATACCTCATAATGTTCTGTTCTTACCTATTAATAGTAGTGGTTGTTAGCCATTCACGGAACGTTGCATGGTGTGACGTATTCAGGGTATACATTTTCCTTAAACGTTAACGTTCAAATGCTTGAGAAGTACTTTGTGTTACAGCTTGTGTTAGTCTTTCTGCGTTGTTTGTTTCTTCATGTAAATATTCTTTGTCCTCACCGCCTGTTTTCAAGGGTTATGGGCGTTCGCAGGCTTCTCCGTTGAATTCACTGTTCTGGTCTTTTGAAAAATGCTCTCAAGCTCTTAAACGGTTCCTTAAAACTTCTCTCCCAACACAGTGGCATTACGCGCCCTCACTTTGGTCATCTTATATTGAATCTTATTTGAGCTAAATGAACAGTTTGGTTAACGGGGTTAATAGTCATACTCGACGCCCAGAACTATCCGAATACTTATCCATTTTCGCAACAAAACCACACAAATTGCTATACGCTTACAGCCAACTCTTCAATGATTCTCTACAAGGCTAGAACTTTAGTAAATCCTCACCCTGTTTCTGTAGAGCCTGTTGAATGACTCTGGGTGTGCGATAATGTTAGCCATTTTGGTACATCAAGTTTGCTTTTCACTCCAATCACTAAGTTACCTTTTTAAATTCTCGACAAATGCCGGTTATGATCTAAAATTTCATGTTTCTGGTGTATAATGCAATTTCATGCGTTGACTTAGCTCATTTTATTGTCGAGATATCGGTAGAGACGTTTGCATAGTGTCGACTTAACGTTAGTTAGCCAACATGTGTGCACAAAATCACACTGACTGTGTCACCTGATATAATGGTGAAACGTTTGCAAGCTAACTGGCCTGCTTGGAGAATAGTTCACTAATAACAAAGCGTTCGTTTCACCGCGCTTCACTAATGTTTGTAATGGGTTGTCCGTGAGTACTAGCGTTTAACTGTTCGGGTTGTGTTCCATTGTTTCTTATCTTAATGCGGTAGTTGATTATATTCAGCTGCCCCTGATATACCAGTTGCAAATTATTTGTACGAATGTACAATTATTAATTATCATTCTTGGTTTACCTCTTGATTACGGTACGTTGAAGCCGACGTCTAATTTTGTTTACATTGGCAGCCACGTAACTATCGATATAGGTGAAGTGGTCGGCTGTCGCATTTCGAAGGTCATAATGGCATTTATCTGTCTGCGCTTTTTGTAGCTACTAGAACCCTGAGCCATTCCGCGAAAGTTCAAGCATACTGTACCTCCTTGTGTTTTATCTCGCTGTATGGCTGACCGATCCAGTCTGATCGGACGGAAGCCGGACTGTTGCTTATCGGCCTCCATTATTCATTGGTTAGGCTTATTTTCTCATGTACGCGTACAAACGTACTTAAAATCAAACTCTCAGACATCGGATATTCCGAGATGATAATGTGATAATCTCTTCCACTGAATTCATGGGCTCGATCGCGTTCTCCGTTTGCCAATCTGCCGCATTTTTGCTAGAACAGGTAGCGCAACAGCTGAGGATGGCTCTCTTTCGGATAGACGCGTCTCGCTGATCAGAAGTTCAAATCTATGGTTGTAGAAGTTACACATAATAGTAATCATTAGTGCTTGCACGGGGGATCCTGATCTCATGTTCTCTTTTTGAAAATTCCCGTACAACCTAACTATCTTCAAGTCAAGTTACGAAACGTTTTGTGCACTGTATAAGTTGAATTCACAGTATTATTACTGCTAAATTTAACAACTGAAACTAACGGTCGAAAAAGGTTATTAAAAAAATTAGTTAGCCGACGTCCACAGTCGGTTCCTTTCTTTACACGGTTAAGATTGACCATCACACGGGCTAAATAAGACGGGAGTCGTATGCTCCCTTACAAGAAAATGTGAGTTCAAACGATGTTGAAAGATGCAAACCCTGACTTTGAAATGTACAAAAGATTCTTAGTTAGTAAAATTTTTTCTTACAAGTGAGGCCAGTCACCTGAAGAGACTATGTAATGCCAGGACTCAGTGTGACTCCGGAAAGTTTTGCAGTTGGAGAGCAAATGTAGCGTTATTTTTCGCAAGAATGTTGTCTTTACCTTACATTTCGTGATGTTGGCTACTTTTAAAGTAAAAAAGACTTCCACACTTCTTGAAAAACAAGAAAGAAATTTTAGACCAATACATCTGTCACCGAATATTTAAATGTGATCATTCGGTCACGCTTTATGCGAATCAGTGAGGTAATCATCATACGTGCCCCAGAAGCACAGGTGAACTGTTATGCATTGCTGATGTGCCTTGTGAAAGGTGAAACGTAAATCCACTGTTTCTCTTATTATGTCTAACTTTCAGGGTTGTGTCTAACTTACAACTGTAAAAATCCCCCACTATTTTTCGGTTGATAATAAGAAATATAATGCACACTTGGCTAGTGCAGGCTTACCTCTTTGGTAAAGACGTTGTATTCTTTCAGACCAAATGATTGCGTGCTTGATACGGTGAGTAAAACAACTTCCTTTTGTAAAAAATTTTAAAATAAACATGCACTCAGAATTCATACTGCGATCGCATCGGACCTATTTTTAGTACCTCACAGTGTCACCAGTCTTCGAGAAAAACTTATGCTGCCAAACGCTTCATATCGATCGTTTTTGACTATTCCGAATCCATTATGTAATGATGTAGTGATCGTATTTCGAGGCAATCAAGCTGTTTAGATAAACTAATTCGTGTTACATATTCTTCAGCATTTGCTACCTTGTAATGATATATTTACACTTAGAATGGATACTAGAAGGATTCCTAGTTCTGTATAGAAGCAAACTAACGGTAGTTTGAACCCAGGATACTCTCGATCAGCCGAACAAGGGTTTCAGAAACAAGTTGGAAAATGCTACGCTAAGAATGGAATTATGTATTATGGAATAGCATCCAGTTAGTTCACTGCCTTAAGAGCCTCCAGTAATTGATCAAGTGTGATTTCCTTTCCGTTCTTCGGCGTGGTGGTCTTTGGCTCATATTACAACTGTCATCTGTCGTTAACTTCAGGCGTCCATATTTGGTTTGGCGTGCATTCCATTGGCTTAGATCTATAAGCAAATGTTCTCACACAAGTCCGCCTCAGATCTATCGGGACCAGTGAGCTGTTCGCTAGGTTCAACGAAGAAACCCATGTTGTCATTTGGTTTAAGCCAAATTAGCCTCATTCTTGGTTTGTGCGTAGAGACAAACCAGTATTTTGCTCTCCACAGCGATGTGTAGCAACTAGTGATGAACGGTTTTACTTTCCTCGGTGATGCGTTCTGCGGCCAATTAATGCACTGGCTGAGTTTGATCCAACAAGACCGCTTCCTCTGGAAGACAATGGTCATTTCGATCCCCAACATGTCTTTCGTGTATAGCACTTAGTGGTTTGTTTCTTCAAAGACTTAACGCATAACATTTCACCACCTCGTAAAAGTGATTCTTGGGCAGTTGGTTTTCTTTTTAAGGTATTCTCTTTTATAATAATGAAAGCACAGCACGATTGATAGAAGCTGTATTGTGTGTAAGACAACTACGGTAGGTTACGAGCTTGTTGATCAAACGTGGATGTGGTGTTCGATCAATCCATAGGCTAATAAATACGCATGATAGTCAGTGAATGAATAAACAGAGAGGTTAGAAAATACGAACTGGTAACCTGTATGGGATTTGGATCGATACACGTTGAACACCACTCACAATCGGCCGCAGCCTTCGCACCCACATATACTTTTCAGCCAGCCTCTTTCAAAAAGAAGTACTAACTACAGTTTCGCTCTTGTCAGGGCTCATCAATAATGCATAATCTTGTCACTATTGGGCTGTGAACTCTGGCCATATATCCACTGTCATTGTCCTTTTATTGAGCATGCGAACGCTGGTCCACATTCGCTTGAGCGTAATGCTCAGGTTGCCCGGTCGCCTCGAGAGTATACACAATAACTATCCCGTTAGCTCAAGTCGATGATCCCGCTATCAAGATTTTTCATCAAGTTGAAAAGGCAGAAGTTAAACTTACTGTATCTCCTCTCGAGACGATTGGGCAAGCTAAGCGTTATTCACAAGCGAATGTATCCCAACTTTCGCACATGATAATTCGATTGTGCCCAGCATGTGGTCAATGGTGCATTAGTTAACACTGTCGTCTCATGAAGACATGATCAGTATTCAACTCCCCGTAGTGGTGAAGATGTGCACTAGTGACGAGCTCTAACAAGAACAAAACCTAAGTCTAGTTCTTCTTTTCAAAAGGGAACTAGCTAAATGAGTAACCTGTGGCAACAGGTTACCAAGTTGACCCTGTTGGCGTACGCGAGATGCTGACCTTCAGTGAAGCAGTACTTATCCGAACTTGTTGGCAGGTGTTGTGTACAGAGAAGTGGCTGTGGCAACTTGCAGGCTTGTGGTCCTGATTACGTAATACTTGTGATTGTGTGCGTTTCTACCCTCTGTGTATAAGAGACAGTAACATGCGTATTTTACTTTCACGATTGATAAGAGTAAATAGGTGTTTAACACTGCAAAATATATATTCTTTCTGCTCTAATAAATTGGTTAAAGAGAGCTCATTGTTCCAAATATTTTTTTCTCTCCTATTGCTCGATTGTTTATCTATTTCATGTGTTCATTTTCCGCCAGGACACTTTGGATTTGCTTTATGCTGCTTCAGATAATTTGGCAGGATTAGATCACGGTACGAAGGCCACTCTACGTAGTTATCATGATGTTGACCAGCTACCTTCGGGATTTGCCTGGTCCGACTACACATCCGCTTTGAGTACCCGAACTCTTGGAAGGACGGTTTTGTGGACTGAATCTCTGGGTTCCAGCTGGGAATTTTGTGAAGAGTAAGTGTGTGCATGTGTAAGGATCAGCAGCTTTCATTGTAAATGGAAACTATGGCTTCCGATTTTTCCTCGTACCTGCCTCTTCCTTTCGTGGTTGTTGAGTATATTTTTTCTACTTTCCGGCCGTTCATTTTAATTCGGATGCCCACCGACCCGATGCAACTTGACCATACGGACGGTATTGTTGTATCTAGCTTCGAGGGCAATATGCGAACTATGTTGAATCGATCAAATGACATGATTGATCGGCATGGTATTCATTTTATATCAGAGTTGGTTCTAACCCCGTGTTTGCTATTTCGGGCAGACCGCCTGATCCCGTTGTTCACCTCACTTACCGGAGTAAGTCATCTCGACAGTCTGCTAGGTTGTGGGTTGCACGATCGTCCGCACCGCTGATTAGAAGCACTCTCAGAGGTAGCCGTGTGTCATAGCTAATGGTGTGGCTTTATCAGTAGGACTGTTAATCCTTCTCCACGAATTTCTATTGTTTCAACTTTTCCTCTCTACAGTTGTATTTAGCTGTTACCTTGGTATTTCCTGGACCATTGTCAAGATCAGTGGTGGCTCATGCCATAGTACTGATGGGTACGATCGAGGGCTAAAGATGTATCTATGTACGTTACTGTGAAACGGCCCAATAAAGTGATTATTTGCTTCTCTCGTTCGATTTACTAGGCTTCAATTCTTTCGTTTCATTTTAAGTGGCGTCTCTAAATCGGTAACGCCATCTACATACACGGTTAGTGTTCGGTAAACGACTGTCTGTCATTTTCTTGTTTTCGTGTTGAGCACCGACCGTGCTGCGTAGGTCTGCGCTAACGCTGTTCGGTTTCATGTGGTTCATATGCCACCCCGGATGTGCGTCATCAATGTTGTGTCTTAACACACTTCCTATTAACTATGCCAATTAATAACTGGTCTGATTGTTATGTGAACTTGATTCAGTTTTTCAATCTGTTTTGTATGTATATCGTTTTCCGGTAGGAGCCAACTGGCTGCGTATATAAACGCTTACCGTTTGTTCCATGTTTATACGGCCACTTGTTCGTAAATCGATCCGATTTCTCATACTGAAGAATCAAAATGACAACACACTGAGAAAAAGTTTGTGTATTACAGATTGCAATTGACTGTGAGATGGTGGAAATTAGTTAAAAGCACTTGTCTTTCAATTGTACGACTAGCTTAATTGATAGTTTGACTTCATACTTTGATAAGAGCGTGACTTATTTCCAATCTTGATTTGCGTGCGACTTAATGTGGTCGTTTTTACCAACCATTGGAACGATGGAATACGGATGAGTTGCACTCATCAATGTAATTCTTCCTAAACTCGTTTGACTACAATCATTTTTCATCAGTCATTTGCTAAGAGGATTGCAACTAACGAGTTTAGAGCGAGTTGAGATTTTAGCATTGCTTGCGACAAATTTCAGTGGATGTAAGATTAGGATGATGCTTAACGGGATCAAGGTCCTGAGGTTCGTGGGAGCCACTATTTGATGAAATGGACTGATAGGTGGAGAATTTAACGTTAATCTTATGGCACTTTGATGTATCAGACACTTGAAAAAAAGCACTATGGGGCGCTACAGTATGCGGAATTGATTGCTGGAATTGCATGTAAGTATAGCTCATAAAGGTCACAAGGAATTCGTCATTATTTGTTTCTGTAGAATAGTCCCTACAAGTTGATCAGCAGTACAGTGTGGTCTGACAAACAGTTTGTTTTCGGTCATCCATCATTGAGCCAATTACATAACAGTTTGTACCATGACGATTGTCAAGTGAAAAAAAATAAGTTCGAAACTGAAGCAGCCAATGGATATCACCGCGTTTAAGCAGCCGAATGTCCAATGTTAAGTACCCATCTTTTGAATGAATAATTAAAACATGTGTAGTAGGGGATTTTGGTTTTTCATATAGATTGAACATCACCCACAATTGATCGCAGCTGTCGCATTCCATAGACTTTCCAGTCGGCCCTTTCGAGTTTCGCTCTCATTAGAGCTCGTCAGTAGTGCATATCCTTGCCACTGCCGGGACTAGAACTCCGGCCACGCTTTCATGAGGCAACCGTTACCACTGCGCCATTGACCTCACATTAGGCACGACCGAATTATCATATGTGAACACACCACTTTCGCTCTCATTAGAGCTCGTCAGTAGTGCATATCCTTGCCACTGCCGGGACTAGAACTCCGGCCACGCTTTCATGAGGCAACCGTGTTTACCACTGCGCCATTGACCTCACATTAGGCACGACCGAATTATCATATGTGAACACAACCACTTTCGCTTGTGAGTAATGATCTGATTGCCCGATCGCCTCGGGACGAGCTCTAATGAGAGCGAAACTCGAGTCTAGTGCTTCTTTTCGAAAGGGGCCGACTGGAAAGTCTATGGGAATGCGACAGCTGCGATCAATTGTGGGTGATGTTCAATCTATTGAAAAAAACCAAAATCCCCTACTACTCATCAGTAATCAAAATACCGCTCAACAAGTCAATGATTTCTGTGATTTCAACTTGGAGAGAAGTCCTAGTCGAGGGGTCATCGATTGGAGTTAACAGACAGTAACTGTGTCTCCTCTCGAGGCGATCGGGCAA
>LOND01002919.1:0-27500 GCA_014220965.1 Paragonimus kellicotti | reverse complement strand
ATCGCATGAACTGTTCTCGACTTCTTGTTGTACTTTTTGCACATTGACGGCGAGACGAGTCATGAACCGATGCGTACTCAAGCGAACTGGAAGCTTTTGTAACGATTACGCATTCCTGTTCAAAATCACGACATTCATTTTTTGTAATTGTAATCGTGGTTATCGATGACTTTTTCAATTGTTCTAAGGAAATTACACATTCCACCCTCTAGTAGCTCCCGTCCAGTATTGCAAACTTTGAAGAAAGTTTAGAAAAGATGAAAAATACACTGGCCTATAACGTTTTAAGCTAAGTTGAAAACGGTCAAGAATGACCTCTTATTTGTTCCGATGTTAATAACTCAACCTATATCCATTCCATTTACTTTCAACATACCATTCGATAGAAACCATATTTCGCGATTTTCATAGCATCGTTCTCCATATGTACTTTTGGTTCATCTAATCGCACTTTTTTTCAAAGAAGCAAGTGACAGTACTGTTTAATTACGAACTATAAATTGCTTTTCCCTTAGTATATTTAATCGACCTAACAAAGCAACGAGGAGTCAACAGTTCACGCATTGTCCATCCATTTTCGTTTGTAAACATTTTCAAACTTTGTTCAAGTCTAAGTTTGCAATTACTTTCCATCCATAACTCCGTCTCTCTTGTTCTATCTTCTAGTTTGTTTGCAAAACTGCCGGTAGACTCAGGTCTAGTGGTTGTCTCTAACCGTCAAACGCGCGCCAAAGGTAAGCGATTTATTGTCTAAAACCATTTTTCTGACTGTTGCTTGCTCACTGGGAGAATTATCCCGAGAACGGTTGTTTATCGTGGTGGAAAAACCATTGTCGTCTGTACCGGAGACGGAGATAAATTTACGTGCTAACTGTTTGTCGATGGTATCACGATGTGCGGGGGACGTGATTATTCCGAGTAAAATAGGCGATAACGTGCAGCTTGTTTTTTGGTAGCCGATGGATGTTGGTTGCTTCACAATTCAGTTGGTCATCACGAGACCGGCCTGGTCTGTCATTCACTCTGGTGCTTGTGATTATATAAGTGAATTCGTTTCATCATCATCATCATCATAGACAGCAATACATCAGTGGTTCACACTGATGCTTGACTGCCACACAACCACGAAGAACAAAGAAAAAAAACTTATATAGGAAGAAAGAAGAAAATAGAGGAGGGAGGGGAAGTGGACCTAACTACTAAAAATAGCTACGTCTATATTCAAACATACAACATCAAGGCGCCTACACCTTGCAAACAAACAACCGAGCTGTGAGTGAAAGTAAGGCGTCATCAGCAAGACAGCTTCCTTACGGCTTTCACTGCCCCGCATCATTAAGTGCACTCACTTCACAGACAACTCGGCCAAACAACGACAGCATTCACGCCACTGAGCTCGATTAGCCGCCATCTCACCTAACGTCTCAAGCCACCGACTCTGTGAGTCGCGAGGGCCCCAGCCCGGGAGACGAACCCGACCTACAGTGACCAACCCCTTCGTAAACGATTTCATTTGTCTACGCCAGGTCATCATCTGTCCACCTCGCACCTTGCGCCAGTCAGCCGCAGCGTCCGCAAACAGTGCTCGGTGTGGCAAACGACTAGCTGGCATCCTTAGTACATGACCCAACCATCTAAGTCTGTGCAAATGTAGCGACTGAACAAGAGAACTCGTTTGACAATCAGTGCCAAACACCCGCTTCCTAACCTCCTCGTTGCTTACTCGCTGGTGCCACCCGATACGAGCGATTGAACGCAGACATCGGTGGTCAAATACCTGGAGACGGTTCACGTCCTCTACCCTGAGTTTCGCTGCCGTAAAGTAATACGGCCCTCACTGTTGTTTGATATACACGACCCTTAAGCTTTAGGGAAATACCTCTCTGTCGCCATAGGTGTCTTAGATTAGCGAACACCGCCCTAGCCTTGGAAATACGCGCTTCTATTTCATTCCCTACACCTCCGACGCCACCGCTGATGCAGCTTCCCAGGTATACAAACCGGTCAACAACCTCCATGACTTCATTATCTAACATTAAATCTACGTGATCACACAATCTTGCAGAAGCACTTTGCATTTTGAGGCTGCAAAGCGCATTCCGAAGTACTTAGCAGAACGCGAAATAGCGTCCAGTGTTGTTTGTGCCGCTTGAAAGTTGTCAATACCTTATCGTCAGCATAATCAAGATCAGTCAGTCTTTCACCAGGTAGGAGGTCCACGCCGGCATCATTTGAGTGCCGCAGACAGTCCTCCATTATTTCGTCTATGACGAAATTGAACAAAAATGGCGAAAGGGGACCACTTTATACACTTTCCATCCCGTTCAACTCGATTCTACTTGCGGCCGACTGATGCAGTGATCGACTGATGTCGGTCAACGTGGTAATCGCATACAAAGGTTGTTTAATATTGTTCTTAAGGGGCGGAATTTCATACTTGATTAGAAGTAAGCGTAGAATCTGTTCCACACGTACGTCCATCTTCGTGCCAGAGCACCCTATTTCAACGGCTCGCTACGATTTTTCAATGTATGAAACTCTTCGAACAAGCACCTACCCCCCCACGAAGACTAGCTGAGCTATTTCTTGTTAACGTGTTTTGTTCGGGTGGTCAACTGTACACTTCATCAGTACCACATCTTCAGAAACTTCGCACCGGTACTACGGAGCTAATCGAACTACTTCCGCAACATCTGCCTTTGTTGCTTGCCATCCCTAGCCAGTGCACATTGAACCACGTCCCAACAGGCAGATTTACATCCGGTTCTGTACTGCGAAACGTAGATCTTTTTGTTGCATTCTTGTGATGGGTATTGCATCTGCCACACTGCACGCGTTTTGTATTCTAGCCGAGCCAGTTGTGTTGCTGTTAGACGACGCCCGATATCCGGGTAAACGGATAGGTTAGCTCAACATCACCGGTCGAGTCCTCAGGTTTCGGATTGGTGAATAGCTTTCTATGTGGAGGTTAGAAGCGAAATAAGTGGGATTCTATCGACGAATAAGCAGTCGTGAGTGTGGCGGATTCACGGTTGGCAGCCGGGTCTCCTTCAAAATGCTTCATAAGCTCTTTGACGGTACTGCGACATGGCGTATGTTATCCCAACACAAGTTTCAGATGCCCCAACGGGAGCATATGGGTTCACGGGTCTCGCATGCTGTCCGTATGGCGTACTGCCATCTCCAGTCTCCGCCAACCATGGACAATCCCCAAAGAAGGCATATAACTCACCTCACTGATCACCGGCTTCAACGAGTGCGCAAGGTGTGCCTTGAGTGACTGGACCTCTTTCGAAAGGCGTATGAACCAATTTGGTCACCAGCCCCCGACAACAGGAGGCATGAGTCTCGACAACCCTGTCGACCTTGGATTCCCAGGCTGACAGATCCGTCTTCGTTGGTGAATCCTCGAACTGCTGCGCTGCTTCTGTCGCAACCTCCTGCAGGGTGCATTGGGCATCCTGGATGGATGGACTCCATCCGAAGGGCGTATGAACCGAACCACTACTGATCACCGGTTTCTATCAGACTGCGAACTCCGTGTTTCGCCTCGCTGCTTTGCCGATTAGGTTTCTTATGAGCCAAAGCCTCCGGGTGCGACCCCTCAAACCAATGCCCTTATTTGACCTGGGCAACCGAGACCTATTCTGCTCTCACAATTGCGAATCCAGATTTACATTAATCATGAATGTCTGTTTGTTGTTGTGGTATATGCCCTCACAGACTGTAGTCCAAACGCAGTCAAAGATGATTCTTTACCACCAGCTCACTAACCTTTTACACACCGCGCAGCGCACGGACATTGTTCTAGTGGCTGGAAACTAAGCGCTGATGAGCGTGACTTAGGTAGCCCACACTCTTACGGTACTCGTCGAACAGACAACAGTGAACGTTTGTTGCAGCTCTGTGCTGATAACGGTCTGTTTCTGGCAAGTACTAATTTTCGACGTTCTAGACGTCAGTGCGCCACCTGGCGACCTCCATCGCCGAGTCAATCGTGGACACAGATTGACCACATGGCCGTCAACTATCGGTGGCGTGGCTGTTTCCAAGATTACAAATCAGTCCGTATCACCTGCGTGAATTCCGATCATACACTGTTATGTGCCAAATTCGCTGTGCGTTTTTTAGTGGAAGGCCAATTTGCCTTCAACCACAAATTGGCGTGTCTAAACTAGCAGGGCCACAGGCGCTTTACGCTTACCAGTGTGCGCTTGCCTCTAGTCTAGGTCCTCACCCACCAGACGACATTGAGCACGTTGGGCACATATATGACGTGCAATGCGAGTGCGGTACTTCTTCCTGTGGTACTACTACTCGTTCAGCCGCCAACCTGTGATCACTGAAGCTTATCGACGCTCGCCGGAATATTCTATCCAGCAGCGAGTACATTTCGGCTTGCAAGACTACGCCCCTGGAGGTGCGGAAGCAACCACGAGAGGATCGCGATTGTGGTGGGCACAACGCCTTATCTAGTTGAAACAAGCCATTGCTACCGGGAACTCTCGGAAGCTTTTCCATTTCATCCGAGCAACTGGTAGCAGGAAGCCAGATGTGAGCGAGGTAATCTGCGAAGCCATGTGAGCCTATTCATAACCTGCAACGACGCTTAAAATGCTGTGCTGAGCACTTCCAACAGCAGTTCAACTGGCCGCCGCGCCATTGACTACGTTTTCGGACTGAACTTGTGCTCAGTGGTCTCTTTAATCTTTAACGCCTTCCGAAACAAAAGTCCCTCTCGCAATCCAGTTTCTGAAACGTCACAGAGCACCCGAACTCCCTCCTGCCGTTTTTGTAGATTGAGACCCAGCTCTGGTTGAAGCGCATACGGCTTTGTTCCGGAAACTGTGAGTCACTGAAGTTATGTCATATGACGGGTTTGTCCAACATCGTCCCATTTTCAAAAAGGGCTCGTATTTCGTGTGCAGATCACAGAGAAATTAACTTGATTCCTATTACATCAAAGTTGCTCACAGTCATTGTACTTCATGGACTAAGTGAAACGTGCGAGAAACTTGTCGGTGAGGAACAAGCTGGGTTTGGCCGTGGTTGTGGCTGCACTGATCACATCTTTACACTTTGCCAGGTGCTTGGACTCCGCCATTCATGCAAAGGCCAACAGTTGTTTTCTTCTTGGACATCAGATACACCTTCGATTCGGTTGACAGACCTGCACTATGAGACTGTCTATCGTGGAAGGGCATACCTGAGAGGCATATGAACGTTCTGAAAGTAATGTGCCGTGAGACCTTGGGCAGGGTTAGGGCTTATGACAGCGTATCACCGACATTTAGCATCTCAAGTGGAGTTTGGTATGACTTTTCTACTCACCAAGTGCAAGGTACTGTTGCAAAATTGACAAGACTGCCTATTCTCACCTTTGATGGTGAGTATTCGGAAGTAGTCGAGAAGTTCCTGTACCTTGGGAGCTGTATCAGCGCTGGTGGAATGTCTGATGAGATCACAAATCGCATAGCAAAGGCTCGGATGGCGTTTGCCATCTGTGGCATCGACATTATCTCAGTCTTTTTGTGAAAGTCCGAGTATACAGTGCTCCCGCAGTGGCAGTCATTGTACGGCTCCGAAACCTGGTTCATTCGCGCGGAGGATGTTCATAGAGTATCCGTTTTCGACCATCGGTGTCTCCTGAAGCATTAGCGATGTGTGATGGGAACACCGTGTCAGCAGTGCGAAGTTCGTCGGCATGTCTTCGAAACGATCAAATTCTGCCTACCCTTAAACATTTTGATCTCGTCTCACAGGCTTCACTGGCTTGGACACATCTTACGAATGTTCACTAATCGCCTGCCGCATCGTGCCTTATTTGTGAGTGGTAGATTAGCCTGATGGTCAGCGCATGACTTTGTTTCGGAGTATGATAGCACTCACTTGCTTCAGTAGGGACGCTCCCGGCTTCCCGGCTAGGTCCGAAGGACACTGAACACTTTTGGTTGAGGACGCTGTCTGATATGGACGAAGAATAGAAGTCAATGGCGCTCGTGTTGCGAGTCTCTGTGTGCATCGTTGTACCTTTTTCTTCTTTATCCCTCTGTATTTTTTCTCCTTCTTCGCCGTACACATTACTCTTTCTCTTACATATTGTGATACGTTTGTCATCCCTGTGGTTTATTTCGTGTGATATATATATATATATATAAAGTGTATGCACAAAGTTAGCATTAATATTACTATGATCCAGCGTTGTAACTCATTTCGCATACTCGTGTACCTCTTATATCACACGAATCTGAGAACGTTAATGTTAAGTCTGAATCATGTTGGATTGTGCGGTGATATATTCGGATTGTTTAAGTTCTTTGCATTTGTTGATTTATTATATTCTTATTTACTGAAAATCGGTGTTTTTTAATTCGTTGTCAAATGAATGAGAAAGTGCTCATGTTTAATGTGTGTGCTATCGTGCGTGGTTTGTAGAATTCACCCTCATCGCACGTTTGCACATCATTTGTGACCAGCAATTTCACCGAAGGTCTACAAGCTAACCAACCTCTCAGTTTCATGCTGCGCCTCTTAAGTATAGAGCTACCAATACTTACCGCATATCTCGCTTATTTATATTGATGAAAGGTTACTTTTGTGCACCCCGTACTTAAAAATATTCATCTAGATTATAGCATGGTTTTTTTTCACAACTACTGAGAAAAAGTTGCCCTGTATCATGATTATTCAGACACTTCATATCAAAGTGGGCAATGATATTCCAAAGTTGAACTCGGCCTCCATGTTTCGATATGTTTGGTTTACACAGACAAACCGTTATCTAGCTTACACTGATTATCGTCTGATCATCGTCCACCCATCGATCGTATTTGGTTTTGATTCACTTAAAGCCCATTCTGCATTACGACAAACGTAGAGGAATATAGCTTACGAAGTTCGATATGAAACGGTATTGTGGCTTTGCGTGAGGTACGATTCACTTGTCGACGCACCACATAGTGGATAAGACAATGTAAATCAACGTCGCTGTGCCTGTTTTGTGTATAATTCTGGGATTTAAGGTCCCGGTGTTTTAATTTGACCCCGAGCCTCCTGTTCATGAGTATGAAGAAACCTTAGGGTGCGAACAGTAAGCAGTTAATATTCGTGGTATTTGAATACGCAGTTATGGGGTCTGCTGTTGAGCTAGGATATGTCGACGGTACTCACTTCTGAGAACTGTCTGCGGTTATTGGATGTTTTCGTTCTCATTTAGCTATGGTTCATATGAGTTATGTCCGTCTTACATACCGATCTTGAATGTCTGGCTTTCGGAGAACCGCTCCTTACTGTTAATATAACCGTTAGCGAAGTCCAGGAACAGTTGTCGCAAGTTACTTCCCACAGTTCCATGGGTTCCGATGTGTGTGAGCAATGCACCAGCTCACCGGCATGTATTTAGGGAACGTGTAAGTTCTCAGCGAAGCGTTCACTGCAGCAGCTGACGGTTGGAAGAAACTGCAGGTTAGTCAGGCAATGATGTGATTGCGTGTTGTGAAAGCCTTAACCGCTAAACATTGTTGGGAGGTACGGCTCAAAAAGTTATAGACTACGTGACCATTCGCGTCACCCATTGTAAACGCTATCGGACATGGTAGTGCATCGCCGTTAATGACAAGCCTATATCCACAGAGTTCAAATTTTCTTTTTCACTAAATCCCATCTTCTTTGCCCATTTTTCTTCACATATCTGTACTCATCTAGTAATCTGCCTTTTTCGTGGACAACTGTCAGGATCAACGATAGCCCGATCTTTAGTACACGTTTGTGCGTATATCGGTGTGTTTCGAAGTATATGACTCATCAACTTCATTTAATCACAATAGAGCTAGTATATCTTGTCCACTACACCCATTCGCTTGTTCAGTTGCCGACCGCTCATCATCTTCACAGAACTAATCAGTTTGTTCATCTACCAAAAGCTTATGTCAGTATGTATCCGGAGTTAAGTGCTTCTTGTCTTCCCTGCTTTTGTTAGGTAGAGGAGGAAATCGATGGATAACTCCTCCCGGTCAAGCTGCTTTCACTTTTCACCTCACACTCACCAAACCAGAGGCCGTCGAGGCTGATGTTCAGACTTCATTCATGCAGTACGTCACATGTATGCAGCATCTGGTTGCATTGAGCGTCGTTCTTGCCTTTAAGCAGCTCGTTTGTGAACGCCTTGGTGTTGTTTGCAATCTTCAGTCTGGACTGGACACAAGCGAAGAGTTTCTGCTGGTTAGTTTTCTGCAAGTGGCGGTAGTTTGCTTTCGTTGCCTTGCTTTACATAACCCCCTTGTTCCAGGCGCGACTAAAGTAGAGTGAGTTTACCGAATACTTTTTGTAAGAGCCACCCTGTTTTAGATCGAGTGACATCCACTGATTTCGATGTGTTGCCGATTGACTAATAAGTTCTGTTTGTGCGTTGTTTTGCTACGTTTTGGTCTTGAACTTAGAAAGGGCAAAATGCGGGTAGAACTTACTGGTTTCCGACGTAACTGCGTGTGTGTTGAGCACATATTCACTTTCCGACTGCACTGAAGCATCGGCACATCTTTTCTCAGTCGACGGTCGATGTATTTAGGAAACTAAGGACTTATAGTCCGTTGATTGCATTCTTTATAGAGGAGTTCCTGTGTAACTTCTCAAGCTGTCTAACTTCTTGTGTGTCCGCTTTGACTGCGCCGATGCCTTTTATCCTTCTGAGCCATGTGGTACAACTCATTCTCAGTCACTTGGTTTCACAGTACCCGTTACTGTGGCTGACGAAAATTTTTTTTTCGCTGTCAACCCTTGTTCTCTTTTTCCCTGGTCGATCTAGCCAAAGAGGAGGATCCTGATGCGAAAGTTGAATTCAACAAACCACACGGCCCAGTTTGACACACCCGAAATCACACCTGCTTGTTGTCTTTCATTATGTTGTAACGGTTATATAACGGTCAACCTCTGATAGTTTTAGTACTTAGAGTGCGCGATATCACCTGCTTAGCCACGTGTTTATCAGTGACACATGGTGCGTTTATATCGGGCGATCTCACTTTAACCCAGTGGTTGTGACCCCCAACTACTCCAATCACGCGATCGAGGATTCAAGCATCGGCTACTGCAACAAACTTCATTTAGGTTTGAACAGCTTATACGTGGCCTAGTATGCCGCGTGGCTGCAAGCGTCCGATGGCCACTTACAGGATGCGCAGTCGTGGTCAATTGAATAACTGGCAAATACGGTGGCGGTGCACAACCAGTGGAATGACAGCATTAAGCAGCTTGTGAAACCAATCGGGTGTGTGCAATACTTCGTGTTAATCATCTTCAATCGGTTGGTCTCGTTCTTTTGTTAAAACCCACCAGGCGGAGGGAGCTTGATCAGGGCTCGAATTGTCGACCTTTCGCGGTTTGAGGCGAAACATTGATCCACTGCACAATCGAGGGATGAACAAGTTACACAAGAACTACTCGTTGCTCCGTACTAGCCACTTGTTATGGCGAATAAGCGCAAGCGTCCTTTGGCGTCAGCCAGTTCGGCAAGTCAATCCGTACTCGGCTGTCACCCTCTATGTATGCATACATATTTAAGACTGAGGCTAAAAGACTAATCTTTATGCAAATCACATTTCGACCGCAGTCAATGGTGTCTCTGTGTCCAGAACACTCATGGTTTTTTTTAAGTTGCGCTTGTTCTATTTAGCTTTTGTTTTCTTTTCGCTTGATAAATCTTTTCTTTCAGGATATCTCAGCAGGTCACTGTTAAGTTGCATGACGACTTGACACACAGTGATATCGTCACTCTCATGGTCGTTATGAATGTTTAAATGGAATGGTCTCACCGATTCTGTATTTGTTTATACAGAACTTTACACATACTGGTCCGCAAATCCGTTTGAAATGGCCAAACGATGTACACGTGGTTGAGGATCCGGCGTATTTCAGTCGCTCTGAATCATCTGACATTCACTCGAGGCCTGTTGCTGGGAAGCTAGGCGGTATTTTGACGCGGTGCACTATGACAGACCCTAATTGTGTTCATTTTTTAATCGGTAGGTTTCAGTGTATTATATACTGTTAGATTGACGACGTGTTCTTCATGAGTATATCGCTACTTTTGTCAGTAGTCTAACAAGTGGTGGTGATTGTCTATTTTATAGCAAAACAAAAATGTTTTTCTTTATACAAGTGACCAACAGTTTGCGTTCAAGATCATTTTGCTGTATGATCTATACTCTGAATTGAGCGGTTGACCCTATACAAGTTATTTCCATTCCATCTTACGTTGAGCTCGAATTACAATGGATCGACACTGTACATTTAATATAGATGCAGTTGACCAGGTGTCTGCCCGATATGGACAGTGGAAGAAACATTGTAGGGCATGGCATGTGTTACCTCGCCACATTGGGGTTTCACTTATCTCACCGAGAATCTTTCGTCGATCACTGACTGAAGCCCGATGGATCCTAAAAGTTCATTTTCTGAAGTGGTGTCCGCAATCTGTCAAGCCATCCTGCAGTACATGATCATTTTTCTGTTCTCATGTCGTATAGCATGATGTGTGTACTTGTTCATCCGGTTGCTACGACTGGCAATCATTGTAAAATGGGTGGGAATTTCTCCAACATACCATCTTGCTGCTCATGTGTCCACTTAATTGTCTTCCAACACCTTTCTACCAAAATGCTAACACTAAAGTGGTATAACTTGCGGCTTATGATTTGCAAGGAACACCATGATTGTCTCGGTTGTGTTTTGACTTGTTCCGGAGAGATATATTGAAACGTACACTCATTCCCGAACATATCCGGGTTTAATGGAGATCAGATCCAAACCTGATTGATGACTTGAGGATCCACATTGTAGAGAAGAACCCAATATCGACAACCGCTCTTTTATAGGTCAGAGAGAGGAAAATAAAAATTAGTACGGGAGGATTTCTGAGTGTCTACGTTACAGTGCAAAACAGACCATTTTCTTCTTAGGCAGGTTAGTCTACTCAATTTTGAGATCGGGTCTCTATTTTTATCGAAAGTCTCTGCGTTTTTACTCACTTATCTGGTTGTGTTTGTCCACATCATTGTTGGTCTTTCACACACACTTGGTTATGTTTCTGATCGTTTGCTGCTGTTTTAGTTCCCGACTGAGAGACAACAGCCTGCGTGTTCCCATGTTTTTAGTCCTGCTTTCATATTTCCACATAAGTTGTGACAGCGTGTCTTCATAATTTTTTGTTTATGATTTAAAATTTATCGCTTTTCAAGTAAGGGAGTCCTGATAATCGAACGTCAATCTGCCTGGCTCCCGTCAACTTATAATTTATGTATCTGCATAGACTACTTATGACAAAATCAGTAGACAGACAAATAATTGCATTGTCTTCCAGAACGAACAGAAGGAATTTGATGTACCAAGTGAACGCACTAAGTTCTAATTGTTTCTCTTCTAAATTCTTGATCTATGATAACGGGAATACCCATCCCAGGTAAGACAACTTGTATCGCATCCGGCTAACCGACGGTTCCCGGCATTCAACCCAACTTTGACCCAACTATCACAGCATCATCTTTGAAAGTTTCGAATTATTCAAGCATGCGAACAAAATCAGTGATTAAAAGTAACAACCTACGTATCTTGAGTGGCGCCAATTCCGAGAACAGACGTTAAGTTGTGTTCCACCACAAAGAGGTCAGTCGTGTACTCCCTTCCGTCTCCGATGGTTGAAACCGTAATCATAGCCTGACCAATGACGTCTATCCGAGTTCCGTCTCAAGTTAGCAGTACAATGCACAATGGGTTTATGTGCACGATTGGAATGTATTTGGACAAGCTAACATTTACTGACCGTTCATTGTCGAGGGATCGTCTACACTCGTCGGCAATTCTGCACTTCACCACCGACTATCTGTCGCCTATTGCCTTCGTTCTTGGCTGTGTTCACCGTGGACATTTTGCGATAAAGTAATTGCTCCTCCTACATTTTGAGGAAATGGTTCCAGAAGCTAGGCCTTTCCTCTCCACTCCAACGTGAATCTTGCCACAAAATTTAATAGGTGGACTACCCGCATGCTTATGTTCACCCATATTCACCTACTTGTGTCAGGTTCCTTCACGTAGTTATCCACAGCCTCAGATAAGTCACGAACCATAAGAAGTTGTTCCAACGTGTTTGGATTGCGTACGCCAAGAAATACCCGATCTCTGGTCAAACCAATCCTAACCAGACCGGCCGGAACGATAAGCGATTGTTTTGAAACGTTAGATCGCATCTCGTTTCCAGCACGTCCCATATGTACACCTATAGACGTTCATTTGCAATCATGACTCTTTATCCTTTCTGTCATTGCTATTTTTTGCTTCACATCAAGGGAAACGGAAAGTGCGCTATCCAATTTTTTAATCTGAGGCGATATTTTTAGTCTTCTTATAAGGAAATCGCACGAAAATTCTCAGTGTAGTCATGAAAAATACTGTATAGCGAACAAGCTCGTTTTCAGTGATTCATCATCAGGCTAAATACATCACATTTATATCACAAATTTTACAGGGGAATCATTAAAGGGGTAAACGGGGAAATGAGGTCAGTCAGTTCAATGTCACGCTGCAATCAAGTACCCACTTGAACCGTGGGTCTTGACAGGCTAACAGGGTGTGGGGTTGGCCATGGCAGATCCAAAGCCTGAACAAAACGTTTCTGGGCGCACAGGGGTGGGTTGTACAGGCGAATTCCAATAGTCTTCTCTCCAGATTCCCGTAAAATTCATAAGAAGTCAATTTTGCGAACAGCTGTTTTCGGTAATTCTCATCAGGCTTTTACAATTACATAAGGTAAATGCGAATTATATATGAAAATTATAACGTGTCAAATAGGTCATCAAAAATCACAGGAGGGGTACGGATCACAGTCTACTGGGGGTGGGTGAGGGTGTTGGTGAATGTGTTTGAGTGTTACACGCGCCTGTCATGAGACATGCGTTCATCAGTGTCGAGTGGTTCATGCTTGCTCGGGTTTCAAGTGGATGTGGAATGATTGGCCAGGGGAGGTGGAGGGTTTGTACGAATTGTTTTTGGGCACATAGGCAGGGTTGTGGAGTCTGATAGCAATAGCCTCGGCCGTTGATAACAATCGCACTCTGACAGCTCTGGAGCCGGAATGACGAACCTTGTAGATTACTCGGAACGCTTCATCCGGATTTATTTGATGGCCAGTGTCAAGTAAGTGGGAGCCAATCGCACTGGAAATAGGCTTTCTCGAACCGCTGCGAAGCCATTTCGGTAGGTGTTCACGAATCCTTTCCGATAGCCGCCTTGTGGTCCTCCCAACGTAACCTGCTTGACAACAATAGCTTCAGCTGTGGACAGAATCCTACGCCTCACTGCCCTCGACTGGGTGGCTTTAACTCGGTAGATTGGACGAAATGCATCCGTCACATTGACAGTGATTTGAATCCACCAGGTGCGATAGTATGGCGCTGTTGACAGATTTCGTTATTCCACTGTTGAGCCAAGCTGGGTAGTGTTCCCGGACCCGTTCAGATAAGCGTCTGGTCGTGCGGCCAACATAACTGGTCCCACAGGAACTCATTCACCTGTTCCTGTGGAACCCGTCCTTGAACTTATTTTTTGGAACGATGTTGTCAATAAACTGTCCAATTTATCTAATTCAGATTAGAAAATGTTAATATTCCAAAGCGTGTTTATGTCACCAATTTCGATGTGTACGACTGAGGTTGTAGTTAGATTAGTGCAATTGATTTTTTACATTGAGGCGGTAAACCCCACTAGGTTGTCACAACGTTGTACTGTCCGCCAGCTGGCTTGGTCAACTTTATCCGCGGTTAAGTTCGTCAATTTCCGACGTCAGCATAATGTCTGTTTTATGTTTGCCCCATTTCGTCAGGCAGACTGATTGCGTGTGCGCCTGTATGCTAAGGCAATTACACACTTCATACTCCCCGAGAACAGCAATTTAAACCAATTTTGCCTAAGTTCTACGATTGCTTTCATATCGTTGCTGAAGTGTGCTGCCTCTTGTCTTCAGTACTGAGTGGAACTGATCTGCCCGGTCCTACATCGACGGGATTCCTAAACGTTCCAGATGAAGCTTGGGTTTATCCGGATGTTTGTTTCATTAATTAGTTTACAGACCTCTTTCAAACGTGAGTTCTGGGACCCATCGAAACTGAGTCCTATGTTCAACTGTCTGCTTTCTTGCTGTACCGTGAGCTGCCAGAAGTTTCACTCACTCCGATAGTTATACATCTGTGGTCAACTGGCAAACGTTGTGATTGGAACGTTCTGGGCATGCGAGAAAATGTTAGTGCCAGTATGCGTGCACATGCAGCTGCATGCCATAGTGTTTGATATGCACCTAGTGTGCTTAAGTGTATATTGTCTGATATATGCAAACGTGGAGAAGCTGTGCAATTATGGATTATAATCGTATGTGGTATCTGAGTCGTGTACACCTCGGACGCCATTTTTACGAAAGCTTCATTACAGTCCGTTGTTCGTTGAAGTTATTCATACATGACGATTCACCTTTGAAACAACGAGCTCTCCGGCAATCCATGTACGTTTCTGGGGTTAGTTGAAACCTCTTTTAAATAAGGTGGTGTACACCATGTTATCACTACGCAAAAATGTCTGTGATTTAGAACAAATTCATCTGGTAACCATGATTTCACCACGTTCTATCTGTGTCATAGCTGGCTGTTTTGGCTTCCCCATTTTGAAACAGAACTCTTCTTGTGTGTCGTTTCCTGTGGCAGTTAAGCGTCAGTGAGAACCACTCGTGTATTGCTGTCTATGATGTTAACTGATCAGTATCCCAAGAACGAACCTCCTAGCCTACCTTTTAGATTATCTAGTTGCAACTTTGGTTGACGATCTGTTTACAGTTTTGGTGATTTTCTGTTCGCGCTCATATGGATAGTAGTGACCGGTTATTTTACAATCTGAATTTGTCAATCCCTGTCTTGTGTGCTTGCTCTTGGTTAACTCATAGCAACCTCTCTCATAGTTAGTCGTAGACGCTAAATCGCGCATTCTGCTGGGACTCACTTTCCCTTCTCCGGAGCAACAGCCGACAATAGAATTGTAGCCATGACCTAATTGCGCAAAATTAGTTAATCTTTATGAAGAACTGGAAACATTCTTGTAAAGATATGGTATTTCTTTCCATATGAATCGGACTCCAGCTACACATTCTGTTGTTCATGGTGTTTCAGACTCACGGGTAGATTTCAACTCCAAATTCTTTATAAATATTACAAGTATAATGCTCACTTTGTAAAGAATATCTGCAGGAAGTGCCTAAAGTGTACGTACTAAAGTGGTGCATCATAGGAACACTACGAGGCAATTTAGTACTTGTGCCTCAGTTGTAAAGAACATAACAGCATAGATACGTAGTTTTGTAAGCTCTTGAGGAAGAACACTGATGGTTTACAATTCCAGTTTTCGTGTTCATGGTGGCACAAATTTTGCAAAATCAGCAATTGGTTGTTCGGCTATTAACTGCTTTTTCATGTTCGAAACAAAAATCCACAAAGCGGAAGCCATAAGTTGGGGGGGATGCGTGTTAGGTTAACAGACGCGATTAAAGTTGTTGCGGTTAAACACTTGAGGATGTCAAGCGTCGGAACAGTGCTATCAAGCGAGCAAAGTGACAGTTAGCAAAAGGGTGAATCAACGGATGTCGTGATCTAGTATGATATGTTTTTTTTTGCACAGAGTGCCAAACGCGCGTCGAACCGAATGGTTTGTTTCTCACCGAAATTAGGTCGGTGCTCCGTAGAACTGGTTGTTTCTGTTGGAAAAAAAGCTTGTAATAGGTGTTGTTTACCTAGTTGATTGATGGAAGGGGCGTTCACCCTAACCCGTAAGTCCTACTGTATTGATTCGTCATATGAAACTAATATGCAGTGATGTGTATGTCCTAGTGGATGCCGTTAACTTGCTCTATTTTTATCCCAGCGGTCATTTATGATGCTTTAGCCGTACTTACTGATATGCAGCATTTGGTCAGCCAAATCTGACGTTCCACCACACACCAATTGTTGCAACACTACTGTTGTAACTGTCTGAGTTACCTGAAAGTCGCCCCCCCTTCCCATTTGTATAATTTCCGTTTTATTCACACAATTTCAGCCCTGGGCATAAATGTCTCCAATCCGCTGCCAACTATTTGTCTACAAGAAGTTTTTAACCGCGCTTGTCCGAACTCAAATCCGGTTTCTGTCGCTAAAGTAATCGCAACTGTGCTGAGCCGGCTGGAACGTCTGATTGATCGAATGCTGTATGCGCCGAAACCATCTGGCCTGACTTGGGCGCTGAGTTTGTATACGCAGTGCTGGATGCATACGTTAGTTTCTTGCATTTTGGTTTTCGATTGATTGATAATTGTGGCGTTTGTTTGTGTGACTGACTCTACTACACTATAAAGTGATGTTTGACTATTGCCTCACCGGTCAACGATGAACAGCACTTGAGGACTTATTCTGCTACCCTGATATGGTGATCATGCGTATGTGCTGCATCTATCCGGAGGACTATATTGACGGGCTTTGACCCCAGTGGGTACAACCATGTCAGAAAGATAAAAGGAAACTAATCAAGCGAAGAGAAGTTGCCCTCCTAAGGTTGTACTGCTTACTGCGTTGGAATGTTTGGATAATGAGGCACGACCTCGTGAGCATACATCAGAACAACTCTTACATATTTGGCATTACCGTCTTCCGAATAAGAGAGACACTTGTTAAAGAAGGTATCCCCCACAAAAATGAGTATTCCAGTCGCCCAACGGTTTATCGTGGCCGCCTATGTGTTGTTCAGTGTAGTCGAAATACTTTAGGTACAACCCAGAAGCTTGATGTAGTTTCAAAAATGTATGAGCGTAGGAGTAACCACATTCAAACGTCAGTGCCTTAGTCCCTGTGCCTTCGGGTTAGGTAAGCCACTTCTTCGGTGTGAGTCAGACTGTATAGTCGTTCTCTTCCTACAAGATCTCTCATCATTATCATCATAGACAGCAATACGTCAGTGATTCTCACTGATGCTTAACTGTCACACAACCATGAAGAAAGTCAAACTCTATACAGGAAGAGAGAAGTAAAAAGAAGATGAGAGGGGACCTGGCTACTAAAAATAGCTTCGTCTATATTCAAACATTCAACATCAAGGTGCCTACACCTTGCAAACAAACAACCGAGCTGTAAGTGAAAGTAAGGCGTCATCAGCAAGACAGCTTCCTTACGGCTTTCACTGCCCCGCATCATTAAGTGCACTCACTTCACAGACAACTCGGCCAAACAACAACATTCACGCCACTGAGCTCGATTAGCCGCCATCTCACCTAACGTCTCAAGCCACCGACTCTGTGAGTCGCGAGGGCCCCAGCCCGGGAGACGAACCCGACCTACAGTGACCAACCCCTTCGTGAACGATTTCATTTGTCTACGCCAGGTCATCATCTGTCCACCTCGCACCTTACGCCAGTCGGACCGCAGTGTCTGCAAAGAGTGTTCGGTGTGATGGACGACAAGTTGGCCTCATTAGCACGTGCAAATGTAAGGAATGAACAAAAGAACTTGCTTGGTAATCACTACGAAATATCCACTTCCTCAACTTCTTTGTTGCTCACTCGTTGGTGCCACCCGATACGAGCGATCGAACGCAGACATCGGTGGTCAAATACCTGAAGACGGTTCACGTCCTCTACCCTGAGCGGCCAGGTTTCGCTGCCGTAAAGTAATACAGCCCTCACTGTTGTCTGATATACGCGACCCTTAAGCTTCAGAGAAATACCTCTCTGTCGCCATAGGTGTCTCAGATTAGCGAACACCGCCCTAGCCTTGGAAGATACGCGCTTCTATTTCACAACCTACATATCCGATGCCGCTGAATCAGCTTGCCCAAGTAAACAAACTGGTCAACAACCTCCATGATTTCATTATCTAACATTAAATCTACGTAATCACAGCAATCTTGCAGAAGCACTTTGCATTTTGAGGCTGCAAAGCGCATTCCGAAGTATTTAGCAGAACGCGAAATAGCGTCCAGTGTTGTTTGTGCCGCTTGAAAGTTGTCAAACAACAACCTTGTCGTCAGCATAATCAAGATCAGTCAGTCTTTCAGTTCCACGTTTCTACTACCACCTTGTTTGAAAAGCGTGAGCACGAGATAATCTGAATCAGCCCCCTTTGAGACTTGAAATGCAATTACGGTCCTCAGTTTTAGTGGGTGATGTTCAATTTACCATCCAAAGTCTCTGACACGAAAGCCTGTACTGAGATGCAGCGGGTGGGTGGCAGTGTGCCAAAACTAGTACATTTTCCGGAAAAATACCTTCTTCCAACCATAAACCTGGAGGACTAGGAGATTGTGGTTTTTCAGACGTCTACCTATTGGCCTGTCTGGCTATAAGTGACTGTTGGTGTGATCATCATACCGTCCAGTCAAGTCAAATAGGTCGTCAAGATGCGCAAGCCGTCACACGGCGTTAAAGTCCAGTCTCATGATGACGGTAAGCTGCTGAACATTAGATGAAACTGCACGGCATTTCACCGTGAGATTTCCTACCTTGTACTCACCGCAACAAACGCCACAGTTTGACCGCTCTGCAATAAACGGAAAAGAGGCCCGTCATCAATAGCAGATCTACTGAGATCTTATACGAAGGCGGATGATTATGTGACTGCTTGCGATGTCATAGAGCAGTCAGAGACAGTTCAAATAGGTCTGAAGATCATAGGAGAAAGGTGTTCTACTCGCTAATCTGCCGTGGGCAAGATTTCGATCAAGTTCAAATGCATACATTATCCAGTGTACCACTTAAGACTGTGAGTGAACGATACTGTCGAACATCTCGAATTTTGGGTATGACAACAGATCGTCAAGATGCTCAAGCCGTCACACAGCGTCGTGGTCTAATCTCGGGAACAAACCCTATGTCTGTTGTCTTGCCGTCCAAGCATTCGAGTCGGAAACTTTGGGTAAGATCTTTCACGTCAACTCACTTCTACAAGATATACGACCGAAATACCGTGTCGGCAGTTAGTGCCATCTGGACAGTGACATTTTTATCACTTTCTTTCTCTTCTACTCCCCCCCCCGTGCTGTTTCTGTTTCCCTCCTACCTCAGATCAACAGTTGCTTTCAAAAGCCATGACGACTGGTAAAAAAGTAGGTAAACAGTTTGCTTTAACACTATTTAAAATTTATGGTGCTTCCTGTTTCTCTGGGAAGTGAAATAACTATTCTCACACCCACAATTGGTCGCAATCTCATAGACTTTCCAGTCGGCCCCTTTCGAAAAGAAGCACTAGACTCGAGTTTCGCTCTCATTAGAGCTCGTCAGTAGTGCATATCCTTGCCACTGCCGGGACTAGAACTCCGGCCACGCTTTCATGAGGCAACCGTGTTGACCACTGTGCCATTGACCTCACATTAGGCACGACCGAATCATCATAATCATCATCATAGACAGCAGTACATCAGTGTTTCACACTGATGCTTAACTGCCACAGGATCGGATTTTAGTATGTGAACACTCAACTACTTTTGTTTGTGAGTAATGATCAGGTTACCCGATCGATTCGATTGGAGATAGTAACTGCCACTTAGACGTTAATATACTAGTCGGCGATTTTAATGCTCAACTTCATCACCCTTCTTCAGTTGAGAAGTGACTGGGTAACACTTTTGCCGTCCGTTCACAACGCACTGATAACAGTGTCTGACCGTTGCATTTGTGCGCATCTTACGATTTGTATGTTCGGAGTACCGTATTTCAATGCAAAGTAAGGTGTTGGGTCTCATAGAGACCATCATGCGCATCTCGCCCATGGACACGGATCGATTGTATGGTTGTCAGTTGCAAAAGACTCCGCCGCATTGTAGTTTGGAACAACCCCCTGGACTCAGATTGTGCTGTTGTGTTCCCGTCTTGTCCTGTCATCTTCTGAAGGATCGCACTTTTGTAGGTGCCAAATAACTTACTGGCATTCGGATGAAGACGATGCAAATAACAAATAACTTTCCCAGTTCGAGTCAGACAAGGGATTCTAATGAGCATAGAAGACAAGTCGCAGCAGCTATGAGAGCGTGCGCTGAAGATGTAGGCTCCGATGGAATTGTACGGTTGCAACAGAACCGGGTTTCTGTCACATCAGTGAACCTTATGAACTAGCATCGCTGGATTCCGCTTAGACTGCAAACTGATTGAAAGTGTTAACAAATATCGTGAGCTTTACTTTTGTGGACAATCGAAAGAAACGGAAATAGCAAAAAACTTCCTTCTCCTATCCTTGCTTATGTTGGCCGTCAGGTCGGTGTACGCGATATCACATTCGGTAAAAGATAGTTCTCTCATCATCAGTCGTTCTCGCTGACTTGACAGATGAGCTGGACATTTCGAAGAACGGTTCAGCCGTTCCCAACAGGACAGTATAGACAAAAGACTGATACTGATAGCTCTCCGTAGTAGATAAGAATGGCCCTGGACCGTATTTTGTAGAAACGGGATAAGACTTTTGTATCAGATTTGCTCTCTCTTCAAGGATGGCAGAAAGGGATTGATAGTGGTACCTATGGCACTCCTTTGGACAGTTTGGGAAAATGAAGATGCGCCTCGTGATTGATGTTTCTCATTAGTTAATTCCTTTATAATAAAAAAGGACCCGAAATCTATGCGTGTTCCCCTCTGCTCTATAGTTCGGAAATTTCGCCTGTTGATATCGAAGATATTAATAAACTTGCTGTGTTTGACCATCCTCACTGTCGCCAGCCAGCTCATATCGGGTGTGGTGATCGCCTGAACGACGTGGTTGTTTGCTAGCGCGTATTTCGGACCGCTCGGATGCGCGATCAGCTTTTTATATAATTATGTTGCACAGTCCGCGATAGTCGGACCACGTACTCTACATGTCAGTTGAACGCTTGCCGCACCGGTCCTTATTTATCCAGGTGACCACAACGACATGTCACGTAAAATAAGACCCTGGCTATCCCTTTGAGTTAGTAGGTGTCGCTTGCTGTGATTAGTCAAATCGGCGGTGGTTATGTGCCTCAGCAAATGGTATGCCGTAGCAGAAGCACAAGTTAGTGTCATAAACGTATCGCACCCCACTATTTGAACTGATATTGTGGTGGATTATCAAGCGGGAGGTGTGAGTATTCCAACACTTGGTGGAATACCTCAACGCGGAGGAGGTACGTCCAAAAGCCCACAGCGAGCGGATCGGGACAACGTGGGCGACCGGATGAGTCATCGCTCGACTGGATCGGATCAACGGGCGAGGCATGGCAGGCAAAATAGGATGGACGACCAGATCGGGACGCGATTATCCCAACACTCAGAGGAATATCTCGACACGGCCGTGGAATACGGTCAAAGCCCACAGCGGATAGATTGCGGACAACACGAGCGACCGGACGAGCCATCGCTCAACAAGATCAGACTAACGGGCGAGGAGTGGCAGACAGTAGTGCACACGACGTGTGAGCGGAAACCGGGGAGTGTTGTGGACTGGATCATGATCAAAACGCGAATGCGTGCGTAGCATGCTAACCAGTGTGTTAGACAATAAAGATAGTGCTTTATTGGACGCCTTCTCAATACAATATCTCTTAACTAGCTGATCATCCTCCACACTCCTACGATTTTGCTGTTGTAAATTTGCCTATTTTGTCTACGTCTGTGGGTTTCTGTTTAACCATTGATTATGGTGGATTCATTACTGTTTAATCGAATTGTATCTGGTGTGTTCATTTATCTGTTCGCTGTCCCCAGCGCATTTCAGTGATGCTTTCTTCACGTACCAGTTTATTCTGCTTTGTCGGCTTGTATATCACGGTCCACCTAATGTAACTAACGAGACCGGTAGACGTGTTTCTACATAAAGCATTCCGCACAGCCTTTTGCCAAACTATTACGAGAACGTTACTGTTTCAACTTCTGCGGTATAACGGCTCGGTTGAACTGAATCGTGAGTATGCTTCCATATACAGTCGTTCAAGCATCTTTAAGGAAAAGCGCAGCGTAACTATCCTCGTCACATTAATGCCGAATTTGCTTCAAATTTTGTGACTTCCTGTTGAAAACAACATCTTTTCCTGTATTAAACAAGCTGAACTGCTGTTGACTGAATCTGCAGAAAAGAATGTTGGATATGTCCAGGTAGACATTTTTATGGTATTTACTTGTTTTGAGATCAAGTTCTGAGTTGTTTTTCAGCCATAAACTGCGCCCATATCACATGTCTGCGCAGCCAACTTTTTGACATTCATATCTAAACGTTCCATCTTTGATTTTCTTTTCATGATTTATTCAGCAATCAGTCGGTGCAAGTACGTTCATTGGACAAGACGCCGATTGATTGTGTTGTGATTGGTGTGGACGATTTTGGCTATTTGCGCGTTCGTGACTCAACGAACGGAGCCGAATTCTCTTTGCATCCAGATGGCAATTCCATGGACATGATGCGTGGATTGATTGTTCCTAAAACTCATTCGTAGACATAGTCAGCTTGTTTCTGTATAGTTCCATCACTGTTATTTATCTTCATAATTATTTTCGTCTGATCACTTCATGTTATCGATTATTTCTTTGTCATAATAGAACTTCTACACAACTCTGCTCTCTGTGTGAAATGAAGTGCAACACTGTACCTGTAATCGTGACGTAAATCTTTTTAGTTGTAGACGAACTCACAGATTGCCCGATCGGTCCAATGGTTAGATCTGCAACCATTCCTGTGACAATCACCGACTACTACTGAAATTTGTCTACATTTCATATTTGCCGGTTCTATCTGAATAGCACGAGCACGTTCATTGAATGGCGCCAAGGAAGGTGAACGCCTAAGTTCAGATCAAGGCAATATTTGTGTACTTCAAACTTTTGTAAACTACAGTTTGCGCTAAGCTGGAATCAAAGCAGTGACCGTATATATGGTAACCGTATTTTGTCAAAAGTCTCCGTGTTCGATCGTCAGTGTTTTTATGGCGGTACGCCGCCTTATCTTTGAACTCTTCAATGATATAGGTGCGTTTTATAAGCACTAACTCAGTATCCCTGTTGTGCCCCTTTCACGTCCTGGGTCGGGCTAAAAACTGCGGTACATGACGGGATTTCGAAAGGTGAAGGCTTTTACACCAATGGCCCTGTTGGACGTTTGGGTTTTACAATTGTCAGAGGTAATTGGTAGTGTTTTCTAACGTGAACCGAGAGTTGAACGCCACCCTTCGTGCTGGTCACTGCAATACTCTTCCTAGTGGCCATTATATGCAAACTCGCTACAACAGTTCGAAAATCTCGATAGACAATAACCCCTTCGTTATTTTCAGCTGATAGCCATATTGATGGTGAGGTTTCGGTCATCGGATTGAAATACCAAACTTTTAACCTGCCGATTACGACTCTGACAAATATTTCTGACATCTGAACTGCTCTAAATTTAACGTTATCCACATCTGATTGCGACTTTCTCACTCAACTTCTCTGATTGTACATCTTCAGCCCACTTTGTTTATGATGTCTTTTATGAACTTTCGTCTTCCAAGTTCGCTGTTGTCTATCCACAAAGGTTGCACTTTGTGGCCACAGGTCGCTCTCGCGTTTCAGCCCTACTGTTTGCTTTAATGCTGCTGTTGCTATGACTCGTCCAGATGATCTCTGTTTGATGCTTATTCGGATTTTTGCCATCGTTGATAAGCTATGTCGTAAGTTTCTGTCTCTGTGACTTCAATATCTGTCTCTCAAAATGAGAAGATCTCCACTCAACGCCAATGCATTGGGAAAGAACTCAAGCATTTCCTTAAACGAACTTCGACTGTGACCGGATGTGTTGAATTGGGGTATGTAGGGAAACAAAAGAAACGAACGAACATCGCTACAAAACTATTTACAATGACTAATTTTCCACGATGAATTTCATCACGTTAGATCCGATGTAGGTTGAAGGAAGTTTCTACTTAAACGACAGTGAAATTCCAATAAATGCGATATCTTTAAGGTGTTGAAACGGATGTTGCCACGGATAGATTACGATACCAACGACCATTTGAAAGCAGAAGGCTAGGTGAGTGATGGCGAAATGTTTTTTCATTGGTTCAAACAATTGGCAAGTAGTCCGTACGTACAACAAACACAACAGGCATGATTATAGTGTGCAGGGAAAAACTAAAAAGATAACAAACTCTCCCAGATACTTGGGTCCTTGTCGGTCCAAGATTATAAACTGCATGCTGAGACGTAGCTTGTTTCTCGTGATGTACTGCAGCAATTGCACCGTCATTGGACAATCGAACGGTTTTCAGCTTTTGTTCAGAACTTACTTCATTGGTGGGTATACACGATAAACGAGGGAGTATGGTTGTTTGCGTCGGAGATTCTCAAAGGAGCCGCAGTCTTGACGCTGGAACTAACAGATATTAAGTTTTTTTACTATTGACATGGCTTATCCGACTACCGGGTTATCACGATATCTTACCCAAACTGTGAGATGTTCGACAGTATCGTTCACTCACAGTCTTAAGTGGTACACTGGATAATGTATGCATTTGAACTTGATCGAAATCTTGCCCACGGCAGATTAGCGAGTAGAACACCTTTCTCCTATGATCTTCAGACCTATTTGAACTGTCTCTGACTGCTCTATGACATCGCAAGCAGTCACATAATCATCCGCCTTCGTATAAGATCTCAGTAGATCTGCTATTGATGACGGGCCTCTTTTCCGTTTATTGCAGAGCGGTCAAACTGTGGCGTTTGTTGCGGTGAGTACAAGGTAGGAAATCTCACGGTGAAATGCCGTGCAGTTTCATCTAATGTTCAGCAGCTTACCGTCATCATGAGACTGGACTTTAACGCCGTGTGACGGCTTGCGCATCTTGACGACCTATTTGACTTGACTGGACGGTATGATGATCACACCAACAGTCACTTATAGCAGACAGGCCAATAGGTAGACGTCTGAAAAACCTACAATCTCCTAGTCCTCCAGGTTTATGGTTGGAAGAAGGTATTTTTCCGGAAAATGTACTAGTTTTGGACACACTGCTACCCACCCGCTGCATCTCAGTGCAGGCTTTCGGGTCAAAGACTGATTCAGAATCCTAGTCGTTCTCCTATCTGGGCGTCCTGACAGTATCTCAGCCCACACACAACCATGAATATTCACAACACCAATAATTCCATACTGCATCGGACCGTCTCGCAGTATAAACCGGGTCGCCCTATCTGCTACTGCTGACCCCTCCCCTACTGTCCTATCAAATTTAGCTCTCAGCCCCTCCCGACCCTCATTTCTGATGATTACTCTGCAGGTCCCACAACAGATATAGCTAATCATAGTAACACTGTGTCGGTAAGTCCCATTTCTTATCATCCAGCTTCAGACCTCCCTCCTCTATTGCATTGACCTAGAACGTGAACTAATATAAATGCTCATTTGGTGGATTCCATATGACATAGTTGGTTGGGTGGGTAACTAGGTCCAAATGTGAAATTTCTGAGCTTCCGGCGTGGCTTCGTAGCTCAGCTGGTAGAGCATTTGCCGCGTTTGGGCATGTTGTTTCTGTCGCTGGTTCGAATCCAGCCGAAGTCCAGATTTTTCGCAAATGGGTCTCTTCTAAATTATCGAACTACTTCAAAACTGAGATTGTCGTTTACCGTGAAAGAAACAGACTACCTTGGATACGTTTCTAAAAACGTGAATATATAACAACCTCGACTGTTAATGTGGAACGCGATAGGTATATCAACGAACGGGATCGCATTTAGTGTACCGTGGGGACATTTCATGCTGAGACCGTGAGTTACTGTATTAACTTCTTAAACAAGTTGAAAAATCAAATAACAGGTTGTCCGATTCATGAGCAATGTGTACTGTCAAGCGCATTTTTTAGAACGGCCACCTTCCGACATTCCGTGTGATGTCATTTCTTACAATGATGAAAACGATTGAGTTAACAGGAATCCGGATCGAACGTTATTGATCATTATTCTATGATGAGTATCGTTGCACTCAATATTGGCGAGATTATTGGAAAGTGTCTGGGTCTTCGCGTAATTCACAGCACTGCTTAGATTTCGCTTCTGTAGTCATTGTAGTTCTTCAAATGAACTGCCTACGGAAGGACGTGTCTCCTGATGAATCGGTTGAACTGATTTTTCGGGTGGAACACCAAACCGCTGTCGACACCGTCGGGCGAGATGGTGAAACCAATCTACTTTAAAGCAATTTGTTCCCTTGATGAACTTGAGTAAGGACAATGAGAAGACGTAAATCATGTGATGTTCTCCGGAGTAACATTTCGTACATGTAACTAATTTTAAACATTAAGATAAGGTTCCATAGGGCGGAAATAATGGCTTAAGGGATTAGACAGACAGACACGGAAATGAAGATTAAACAAATGGGGATGCTGACTACCAGGGCAGCCGCAACGTCAACACAATTGTTTTTGAACACACAAGGGGGATTATGACGTCTGATAGCCAAAGCCTCAGCAAACTGGAGGATGCGTTTCCGGTGGCTTCGAAAAATCACAGAGAATGCGTCACAAACCTTGACTCTGTGTCCTGTTTGGATTATGTGTTTTGCTATTGATGACGCTGGGTGCCGTCCGTCGGCCTCTATACACGCGCCTGGCGTTTCCAATTGTGTTTCCAGCCACTTGGGAACGTGCTCCTTGATACGAGAAGCTAGCTGTCGGTTTGTCCTCCCTATGTAGCTCATACTGCAACTACATGAATATTTGTATAAACAATGGGATGTGACAGACGTGGGCTGTTTGTTCGTAGCCGAGGAGACTGGTAAGGCCTTGGTTCGTTGTATTATGCATAGTTTTACAGCATTCTAGGATCTGGATACAGCAGCTAGAAACGGGAGTTCCAAGTACACCATCTTCTTTGGTACCGTTGTTTCCTGTATCCTTGGGGTAATGACACTGCTATACTTCTTGATAAATTGCAAGGGGTACCCGTTGGCCCGCAGCGTATCTGTTAGTGTGCTTAATTCTTGTGGTAGATTATCATCTGTGCATAGCCTCCGCGCTCTGTGAAAAAGCGTTCGAACTAGGCTTCTCTTATATTGCACTGGACAGAAGCTTTCAAAATGTATATACTGTCCTGTCCAGGTAGGCTTTCTGTAAATAGATCTTCCTATCGTGCCATCTGATCTTCGGATAACTAGAATGTCCAAGAACGGAAGGCAGTTGTTTACTTCGTTCTCTCTAGTTAGCTTGAGGTTGGGATGTGCGTGATTCAACTCCAAAAATAATGCGTTCGAATCACTTGAATTCTCAAAAATAGCCAGAATGTCGTCTACGTAGCGTTTGTACAGTATCGGCTTTGACAAACTTTCACCTAATGCAGATTCTACCTTAGCCATGAAGAAATCAGCTAGGAGTGGACCCAGGGGACGGCCCATTGCAACAGCTGGAAGTCGAATTTTACATTGTGTGCACAGGAGTAACACTTGTTTTAGTTCGCACACTGGAATTGGAAAAGGAGCATTGCTGTC
>LOND01002918.1:0-43458 GCA_014220965.1 Paragonimus kellicotti | reverse complement strand
ATGCCCCATTTTAAATCTACAACTTTACATATTTTTGGTAGGGCATCATACTGCCAATGCATAATGATATGTTGGTCAGTTAAGTCTCGATCACATGAAAATCGTCCAGACCACCAGTGAAACGGCTTGGCAACAGCAACACTGGCTAGGCAATGAAGCACATTTGGCTTTCAAGGGACTGCGTGTCTACGTGGTCGACTAACGCTGAGCCAATGCATCAGGCTGATAGCACCATGACGACCTGACGTGGCCGCATAATTTAGTCGTGAAGATTTTTTCTATTATTTTGCATAATTTTGACGAAAACAATTCAAACAAAAGTCAGCCAACTATTTTCTAATAAAATAAAATTTGTAGCCAGATAATGCAGATATTCTATGGAAAGAGATGGCTGTGTACTTTTGTTGCGAAGTGTACAGACTTATCTAAACCGTACCCTTATTCTGTCTTCTGTTCCTAATGTGTCTTCAAGGCTTAGAACTTATGGATGGGACGACCTCTACCTGTTAGCTTGAAAGGGGAGAATGTGAATTTATTGTACCAATCGGCTAAAAAGCTTCCGTACATGAAGAGGTTAGGCTTTGAGCCATTGTGACGACTTGAGCATCTCGATGCGCTAAACTGGACGACGCGATGCTCACTCCAATGGTCACTCATACAAAGCAAATCAATAGGTTAGACAAGCTACATCGTCTTGGTTTTCCAGGTTAGGAGTAGAAAAAAGGTTGGCATCTTGTTACGGATACAACAGTACCGGTCCTACTACACTGCCACTCATTCGCTGCCTTTCGGCACGAGCTTTATAACCAGAGAAGTTAGACGGAAATCCGAGTAGTTCTTCCATTTAAGTCCAGGCGTTCTGACAGTATCTCAGTCCACTATCTTTAGAAGCCGCGCATGTCAACGTTTCAGCTGGTGAGTTTCTCGAATTAAGCCTGGTCTCAAAAAGACTACCCAGCTGTCAGTTATGAATGGTGTCGCTGCTTTGAAGACTTCCTTACGTAATGAAGAACATCTACGAATTTAAATAATTCGTTGGCACGGTGTCCCTTCATTCCAAACATCACGGACAACGACATTGTTCATTCCAGTGGCCGACCGTCGACAAAATGTCAAAACCAACAGGAAATAATGTGAATCGTGTTAGTCTTTAATAATCTTACACCTCAACGTCTCATTTACGAACTAGACAGTAATGCACACGATGGTATACCGTGGGCCGAAAGCAACAGTACATCCCATTTAAGTTTCCAGGACGGTTACATATTATACGCAATATTCGTAGCAGCATTCCGCAAAACAAGTTAAGGAGAGGTGTCCATAAGGAGCCCAGGCAAAGCTTGGTCGTAGATCGTGAGGCTAGGCTAAATGAGAAGACTGATGAAATGTACACCGCTTCTGTTGTAAACAACCCAAACAGAATCTTCGCGCACATATGCACCACCAGACAACGACGTCCATCTGTTAATGAGGCTTTCGGACAGCACCCCCATGCGATAACAAGTCCACAGAGATAGGCCATTGCGGACAACATTGAAGGGATCGAGTTAACTGACCACCTGATTCCACCGCATTACCGCCACAAGCTTTTAGGGTTGTACCACGGTCGTCACATTTACTACCAAATGTGAGGTCCGCTATTAGATCAAGGCAACAGAACTCCTAATTCAGATGACCTCGTGCCGACATTTTTCAAGAAACAGGGAGACAGTAATTGAGACCTTGTTTCAGTTTGTGCAGATAGCTGGGAACGTCTCTGAGCTGGGATCACTCGATAATGGTTCCTGAATTTAAAACGCAATCCAGGGACTCTGGCGAAAATTCCAGAAAATTAGCATGAACAGGGTCTTCGCGTTCATTGCACTTTGTCGATTGACTGCAGCTTGGCGTGGACATTTGAGAGAAGAACAGGCAGGGTTTCGCGTCTTGGACGCGAATGTGCTGATTACATTTTCACACTGCGCCGAGTTCTGGAGCAACATCGTACAGATCGCCGGTCAACGATGGCCATTTTTCTCGATGATAAAGACAGTTCAACCCAGTGGATTAAACTACACTTTTATGGTTGCCTAAATGCAAGGATTCGCCAAACAATTATGTGGGCGTATTGCTGGCGTTTTATTCTCACATTGTGGCTCACGTTACGATCTGCAACAAATTGTTCCAGCGACCAGAACCGCGTAAGTTGAGGCTGTTCAATTTCGTCGTTGTTCGGTTTCGTTGTTGTCGAAATAATGGAGGACTGACTACGACGCCCACATTATGCCGTCGTGGACCTCTTACCTAGTGAAACATTGACTGACCATGACTATGCAGCCAGTTTCCAAACAGAATAGCCAATGTTAGACGTCGGTTCGCATTTTAGAATGTCTTCTCTGCGAGACTACTGCAATTACACACACACACACACACACACACACACACACATGGTTGGCGGCATCCGAAACGGATTAGCCTGTCACAGTGACCGAAGCCAGAGGACGCCTGCGCTTCAAACCATCACCCAAGTGGTGCAGCGCAAGCCACTTGCGGTTCCTCCGACACATAATGTAACTGGTGTAAACCCGAGGAACAAAACAGGTAGGTAACTGAGTGAGACCTTTGTGTCCAGCCGGCCAATGCTGGTTAGCCAATAAATTGGCTAGCATGGAAAGAGAACCTTATCTCTCGGAAAATAAACAGACACTGCAATGACAAGATCTAAACTGAGTAGAAAGATATATAAAATGTAACATTAAAAGCATTTCAGTACACGAGTGCATGTTAGTGCACTCTAGAGAGGATGAGGAGGGAAAAAACTTCAAACTTGGACTACAAAAATAACAGGCAAACCATTCATCATACAATACACCAACAAAACTGAAGAAAAGAGCCTGGGTAGATAGAACCGCCGTCTCCGCGTTTGTGTAAGAAGAGGACCGAATTAACGTTTCCAAAACAACCATATTCTTGGCGATGCAATCATTAACACAGATAAAATGGATATACTGATATGACTTACCTGAGCCCAACGTCCTCGTCGTCTCTTCGTCGACGGGTGCACTATGGAATAGCTGATGATCTACTAATTCAAGGCGATCAGCGTATTCACGGCCGCACACATGATAACGCCACATAGTCATGTCACCACAACCTATGGCACACACGCACACACATTATGTCGGATAGTAGTTATGAAGGTTGTTTGAGCAGCTTTTTACTTCATCGGTAGAGGTAGTGGAAATGGTGTAAAAGCCCGAATCTGCAGGTGCACGACGATATTGACAAATGTGCGATAACTCTGGCAACACAGGCGCACCTTTCTGAAACCTATCAATCGTGTATATAGGGTGAAACTGAGTGCTGTGCTGCGTTACGACTGCGAAGTTTGACCGCTTAGGGTGAAAGACGTGTATCTTTTTCCCGTGTTAAATTATCATTTTTACTATTCGCACGTTGCTTAGTCCGGTCGCTTAGTCAGCGTCGCTCTGCCATGACCGTCCAGTTCACTTAAGAACACATACGCTAGTTGCCTCATCTTGCGCCGGATCTTTGTCTTTTTATTGCTTTGTTACTTTATTTCTTTTCGTTTTTTCCTGTTAAATATCGATTACGTTATCGCTGTCCGGGGAGCGAAACTTAAGAAGCCTTGTGAATACGTTATAGCCTGGTTTCTACCCCGAGTAAACAGAGATTTATGCAGCTGCGTCACGGATGCCAAACGGAACACATTCTGCTAATTTCATAACCAGTTGGCGTAAGGTGCGAGGTGGACAGATGATGGTCTGGTGTAGATAAGTAAGTGTTCACGCAGAGTGAAGGTGATGAGATGCAAATCACTTGTGATGGACCAATCTGAACAGGATTGTTGCCAATCATGTACTACGGTGCGCTATCAAGTTAGACCACTGGCATGCACTTTACACAAACGTCGCATAGATTATAACTCAGGAACGGCTAACTCAGTGGTTACAAAGATTATGGCTGCCAAATAGATGTAGCGGAGCATACGGTGGACTGTTAATTTCTTGTCTAAAAGCGCTTTCATGAATTGTTTCAAGAAACAAAGTAACTTCGTGAAAACGAATCAGAGGGGCCGATGATCAGCTTCATTAAAATGAAACAAGGGACATGCGGACATGATCAACTTCTAATTGCGAAAGAACCTGCTTAAGAGATGAAATCAACATTTGATCGCAAGGTCTCTATAGGCATTATGCAGGGAACTACATGGTCGATATGTAAGTAACTGAGTAATACCAGTTCGTTTAATCAAAATTAAATGCAGCCTAGTTTATTTTGTACCAAAAGTAGTATTTTGTTTGCTTCATTGATGAATGAACCTGATTCACTGATACTATCGACAGGATCTTCAAAGGGCGCGCAACTGTTAGGCGCTTGCGAATTGTATAGGTGGTATTAATCAGTCTTTTTAACATGAGAACGGTTCATACTAAATGGTAGTTAGGACACCTTCTGTTACGGTTAGATGCTAGAACATTTTCTGTTACTCTCCATTCCTTTTGACTGCAACAAGATTTCATCTTGAACGATACGTCCTGTAACACAAAAGCGTGTTTGTTACTTCCGCCGATTACGATTTTGGATAAACCGGCCTAAAGTGCTGATCTCACTCCGATGTAGAGTCTGCGGGGCTTGTCAACCTGTCAACGATACAATTACGCCAAGTTTGTTAAGCCTGACGGTACAGTTAATGGTTGCTTTGATGCTGGTACTAAAGGGTTTGTGTTCATACTCAAACATGCCTACCGATACTGCTGGTTCACTGAACTTTTTCTTCTTCTATTTTCACTATAATTCACTCCCTACAATTGCGTCTAAAAATTTGGCTTATCGATTTCTATGTTAAATGGTGGGATCTTTTGACCAAGATAAGTGGAACATCACTCACAATCGAACTCAGCTTCCATGTTCCCCTAGACTTCCCAGACAGCCTTTTTCAAAGACAAACACATTGGTTGAATTTCTGTCTTGTTAAAGCCCATCAACTCTGCATATCTTTGTCTCAGTCGGAACTGTAATTCCTACCACGCCCATATACTGGGCGCGACTGAATTATCACATGCAAACGGCCAGCTATATTCGCTTGTAATAGATACTTAGACCGCCTGATAGTCCCAGAAGGTGACATTCAACAGTGATCCCCGTTTTCAAAAAGGAGTTCCCAAAGTCTATGTGACAACCACAGAGGCATCAGTTTGGTATCTGTTGCTTCCAAGTTACTCACTGGCCTCATTTTACGTCGGCTCACTAAACCCAGAGAAAGCCAGATACGTGAAGAACAGGCAGGATTCCGATCCGGTCGAGGGTGCGTTGACCACATTTTTACCTTGCGACGGATGGAACATCGGCACTCTTATAGGCAGCCGACGGTCGTGGTCTTTTTGGACCTGAAAGCTGCTTTCGATTCAGTTGCTCGTAACGTTCTCTGGAACTGTCTTCTTCGCAAGGGAGTACCAGGGAAATACGTGAATCTGTTGAGATCACTGTATGCTCACTCTGCAAGCAGGGTGAGGGTTTATGGACAGCTGTCTCGGGCATTCATCACTTCTAGTGGTGTTCGTCAAGGGTGTCCGATTTCCCCTTTCCTGTTCAATTTTGTCATGGACGACATTCTGGAGGGTGCGCTTGAGGAGTCCAGTGAACTTGGTGTTGAGCTTCTTCCGATCTGGAGTACGCGGACGACATTGTCTTACTTAGCCCCTCTGCCGAAGACATGCAGACCATGCTGAACAAGGTGAATGACCGGGCTGGTTTGTATGGAATGCGCTTCGCACCTTCAAAGTGCAAAGTGTTACTTCAAGACTGGGGCATTTCCACTCCTACTTTCTTTATTGCAGGTAATCCGCTTGAGACTGTGGACAGTTTCACCTACTTGGGTAGCACTATCTCGTCAGCTTGTAATATTGCTGATGAGATATCAACGAGGATAGCAAAGGCACGAGTTGCCTTTGCCAACCTGCGTCATCTGTGGCGTCGAAAAGACGTTCGATTGTCGCTGAAAGGAAGAGTATATAATGCTTGTGTACGTTCTGTTTTGCTCTATGGTTCGGAGACGTGGCCTGTTCGCAAGGAAGATATCAACAAGCTTGCTGTATTTGACCATCGTTGTCTCCGCCAAATAGCCCACATTAAGTGGACTGATCGCGTGAGCAATACGGCAGTTCGCCGGCGCGTATTCCGGAACGCTCGGGATGCGCGATCAATTGGTCAACTACTCACGTTGCACAGCCTGCGATGGTTAGGTCACGTACTCCGCATGCCAGCTGAGCGTTTACCGTACCGGGCATTATATACTGAGACCACCAACAGTTGGGTGAAACCACGTGGTGGTCAAGCGACAACGTGGTCACGAAATATGAAAACCCTGACTGCTCCACTGAGTAAAGTGGGTAGGTGTCGCCTGCCTGGATGGGGTCCTCGTGATCACTCAAACCGCTGGTTAGAGACGCTATCCGAGATGGCAGCGTGTCGCAGTCAATGGCGTACCTGCATCCATACCATTTCTAGTTCTTTCGCTTAGACTTCTATTAATTTTCAACCTTCTTAGTAACGTTTTCTTCTAGGATATTCCACGTCACTGTTGAGGTGAGCGGCAGCCCGAGCCACAGTACCTTTTGGTCAGGCTCATGGCTGATATGATGATGACACTAACTGATTTGCTCACTATGGTCGATGACCACACGATCATGACTTCTCGTCTAGTTGAAGTCCGCAGAAATCATTGACCTTGGTAAGCGATTTTAACTATCGACAAGTTGAGGAGATTTTTGTTACGTTTAGTCGAAGTTAAAATCCAAGGCACGCTGAGCATATGCACTACTGACGAGCCCCAGCAAAAGTGAAACTCGAGTTTAGAGTTTTTTCCCGGATGGGGCTGACTGAACACTATATGAGACCTCGACGGGGCAAAGGTTTGAATGATCCTTAATCTGATTTTTAATAAAAGTTGCTAATGTGTTGTGAGAATGGCAGTCTGGGAGAAAACGTTGCTAAAAGATGGGATGACCGTTCACTTTTGTTGCAGCATGTCACATTCAAATTCGTGCCTGCATCCGCACTGTTTATTCCAAATAATCCCATTTTATCGAGTCCGTTTTTTTCTTCATATTTTCCCCGTACAAAATTGCTGTGGACTATTCCTCCTCAGTGCTACGGTGAGTATCGCCTGGAACCACAGTACCATATGGTCATGGTCGTTTACCTATTTCTTCATGTATATTTGGGAAGTTCCGATTTTTTCATGAAGTCCCTATTGCTGGTGCACCAATCATGATGCAGTTTAACTTGTGCACTGCCGCTAAAGAACAAGTTTATCCGTGGACCGGATACTGTCGTTATCCAAATCTAGACAGGAGCAGTTGTCACCAGGGATCGAATTCACAATCTCATAACTAATGACTGTTTGTCACTGCAACGAGCTCATGAATAGTCACGGCGGTGAATTGTTATTTGTAGAAAATCGCGCACATTCCATCACAGTTCTCATACACACAGCTTGTGTGAAAGGCATTCGTTTACTTGTTGTCGTTATTTTTTCTGTTTTCGGGAACTATTGAGTGGTTTCATTGTCCTCTCATATGCTCACAATATAGCTGAGGAACGTGAACAGGTCTACGAGTACGAGGGTAGTGATGACGACGAGGAAGACAATACAAGTGCAGCCGCGGCAGCAGTAGCCATGTCCGCAGCCGCAGGTGTCGGTCCTGCTCATCGTTACGTACCTCCACCCTCTACCGCTGCCAACGTCGCCGGTGCTCATTATCGACCTGCTGTGACGGCTGCTGCGGATAAGGCTCAACTTCGCCAAGGCTCACGTTCTGGAGACTTGATCCCACCTAATCCACCTATCGGCGGTGGATTCAGCGCACGTGGTTCATCGAAACATAGTAACGGACAGCAGAACAATCGACAATATTTACGCGGTCCCAAAGCACCATCTCAGAATGCGAAGTTGACTCGTTTGGATGAGGATGAACCGGCGACTATCGCGCCAAATGAGCCGGGAGAACATACGTTGCGTCAAAACTTTGCTCGTCTACAAGTTAGTGCATAGCTTTTTCCTTTCATACGGTTCACAAATGTTCTTTGCAATTCGATATCTTTTACTACACTGCTGTGATTAAATCTAGGGATTTGTTTCTCGCTGCTGTTTTTATTGGTACTCCTGGCTACTCAAGCTGAAAGTTGGTCAGTCGATATCTTTCTTTTGCTTGAATACGAATCTCAAAAGCTTGGCCGATGTGTTCCGCATTTTCACCATCGACCAACTCCAAACACAGTCTTCATGTAGAACTATACTGCCATCCTGTCACAACGAGACTGGACCTTGACGTGGTGTGACGGCTTGCGCATCTCGATGACCTATTGGGCTAAACTGGACGGTGTGGCCACCACACCGATAGAGTCACTCATACCAGGCAGGCCAATGGGTAGAGGTCTGACAAACCAGTCTCCTGGTCCTCCAGGTTGGGGGTTGGAAGAAGGTTGGCATCTTTTTCCGGAAAAAGTACCAGTTCTGGTACATTGCCACCCAACCGCTGCCTTGCGGTACAGGCTTTTGAGCCAAAGGCTTTGGTTGAGAACCCTAATCGTTCTCCTGTCTAGGTCTGGGCGTCCTGGCAGTATCTCAGCCCACACACAACCATGAATATTCACAACAACAATAAATCCATACTGCATCGGCCGTCTCGCAGTATAAACCGGGTCGCCCTATCTGCTGCATACAGCAGGGTGGATAGGCGAAAACATGCTACTGCTGACCCCTCCCACTGTCCTATCAAATTTAGCTCTCAGGCCCCTCCCGACCTCCATTTCTGATAATTACTCTACAGGTCCCACAACAGATGTAGCTAACTGTAGTAACACTGAGCCGGTAAGTTCCGTCTCTTGCCTTTCAGCTTCAGGCCTCCCTCGTCCCTTGCTTAGACCTAGAACGCGAATTAATATAGGTGCCTTCAACGTTCGCACGCTAAAACAGATAGGTCAGCAAGCGGCTCTCGCACGAACGCTAGACTCGTTGCACGTTGATGTCTGCTGTATCTCGGAGACTAGAATCCATGACAGTAGTCAACGTATGGAACTAACAGCACCCGCATTGTCTACCCGATACTGGTTATACACTTCGGGTGACTCCACAGCCGCTGTTACAGGTCAGGCTGGGGTAGGTATAGTTCTCAGCACGACGGCCGCAGCCGCATTAGTAGATTGGATTCCTGTTAACAGTAGACTTTGTGCCGTCCGCTTGGCAGGTTCTGTTAAAACCAGCTCTAGACGCAAGACTTTCAGAAATTTATTCATTGTGTCTGCTTATGCTCCTACTGACTGTAGTGACATCGGCGTCAAGGACGCATTTTACTCGGATCTGGCCACTCTCCTTCGGTCGACACGTGGCTCTGATATAGTCGTTCTGGCCGGAGATATGAATGCCCAGGTCGGTCGCCTTGGTGAAGCCGAATCTCGTTTAGGTGGTAGGTTTGGGATAGCATCACATCGATCAGATAATGGTGGGCGATTGTTGCAGCTATGCGCTGAGCATAATCTATTTTTAGCCAGTACTGGTTTTAGGCATCGTGCACGTCAATGCTATACTTGGTGTCCGGCGGGTCTCAGTTGGACCACATGGCTGTTAGTTTTAAGTGGCTTGGTTCCATTCAAGACTGTCGTTCTTATTGGAGCACGTACTTGGATTCAGATCATGCGTTGGTACGTTGTCGTTTTGTTCTTACTTTTTCTGGGCAACGACCCCACCGACAGCAACGACTGGCTGTTGAGAAACTGGCTTATACCATCGGTAAAGCATAAGTACCAAACCAGCTTAGAAAGCTGCCTTAGTGGTACTCACTCCGAAGATCCTAATAGCTGCTGGACTCAAATCTCACAGGCCATTCAGAAAGCAGGTACTGTAGCATGCGGTAAAGGGGTACATGGGGTAAACAAACATTGGATTTCAGAGAAATCCCTGGAGTTGTTGGAAGCCAGACGGAAGGTTCCTCCTGGTAGTTCACATAACAAGTCTAGAAGAGATATCCGTAGGAAACTGAAACGTAGTCTAAAGGCTGATCGTGAGGCTTGGTTAGTGGAAAAAGTTAAGGAAATGGAAACCGCTTTTGCCTCAGGGAACACCGGCAAACTGTTTAAGCTGATCCGTGCCACTGGTCCCAGGCGACCGTCTGTCAGTGAAGCTATCAGCGAGACGAGTAGCACCTGTGATTCGCTGTTCGTAGTGAGGCATTACCCGTATAACCCCGGCGTTTTTCTGCCTTTTTCTTCTCGGTTAGCTCAATGTCTCTGTTCATGTGAGGCGTTGTATTGAGTATCTGAGTTACAGTGCGTACGGGTCACGTCAAGTATGTTGGCACACCCCACTGCTGTTCTGGTAGGTTTTTCCTCTTGTTCAATCTTAAATGAACTCGGACCTTGGGCGTGCCTCCACTCACCCATTGATTCGAGCATATGCAGCAACCTTCACTCTATGTATTCTTGTAAAGATCACTTCGAAGAATCGATCGATAATTTTGATATGATGTAGCCGAATGTTATACTTTGATCTGTTGTAAACGTTCCGCCGATCGAAGTGGTTGTTAAGTTATCTCGAGAATAATAATAATAATTTTCTTTGTTCACTCCAGTTGGTCAGTCAGTGACCGTTATGGCTGTATGAAATATCAGAGTATTCATCAGTAACACAATTGACCAGTTTTAGATTTTGCAATGTTGTAAGCGAAAAACCCAAGAACGTGTTTATTTGGTTAACCATTGACCAATCGATTTGCGATTGTTTCGTTTTTCAAGTGGATAACATGCGAGGCAGAAAATACTAGATCTCTGTGAACATAAGTTCATGCAAACAAGTTTAAGGGATTGTCTATATCTGCTATGGAAGTACACATTCGATAGACCAGTCACTAAGTTTATGTAAGTTTTTGGGAGAAGTCTGTTGGCAAGTCTGTCACATGTACTGAAGTGGCTCGTTAACTAGTAATAAATGTCGTTGTATGAGACTACGCAAAATAGTGACGTCTTTTTCTGAAGGCCCAGCACAGATACCCGGAACACAGTAAAGTCAGTGGGGTTATTCACTACTTATGGAGAATAGTCTCGTGGAATGCAGATCACTTTTAGGCATTTCCGGCAGTGAACAAAGTTGTACACAGACATAAGAGTTTACTGGGCCATCTCTCACATAAAAAATAGGAAAGAGTTACATCCCTAATATCTCCGAATTTGTTTCGAGTACTGGAGGATTTAAGATCTTTCACTGTGGAAAGCAGTCCTCTGTTAATTCTTGAGTTGGGGAACCCGGTTTGTTTTCATCCATAGGTCACACTCAAGTATCGCGTTGGCGCTGCTGTAGTCCGGAAAGTTTGCCTTATTTGTCTAACATGGAAACGACTAGCAGAGGTAAATAAGCAACTAAGTCATTTGCTAACCAGTAGGATTGGTAAGCGAATTGGAAACGGTCGGTTGTTTGGAAATGATAAATACTTACGTTAACGGATCTTTTCAATAGTTTGTTTTGAATTGGAGGCTTTTTAGCGTCGGTCGCGATCTCCGTAGTACATCTGTGTATGCGGGACACTCGCGTCATCTGGAAAGTCTATGGGAATGCGACAGCTGCGATCAATTGTGGGTGATGTTCAATCTATATGAAAAACAAAATCCCCTACTACTCATCAGTAATCTGGAATGGTTATTTATATTTTTTTACTCATCTGTTGTCAGTGTGAACCACTGATGTATTGCTGTCTATGATGATGATGTTGTTGTCAGTTGTGAATACCTCAAAGGGCTCCTGACTTTGCTGCCCGGGCTGCAAATACGTCGCTTATGATAGTCCGTTTTATCTCTTACTATGCAGTTCGCGCGTGTGTTTTCTGGTACGTTTTGAATAGGTGGCGATAATTAATAATAGGTTTTGTGGTTCTACGTTAATCATTAGCATTTGCCTGGGCTTCCGCATTCAGATAGACTTCCTATCCAGCTCATTTCGAACCGAACCAGACTCAAGCTTCCCTCTTGTTGCAACTCATCAATCACGACTGACATTCGAACTCCGGCCACGTTCTCATAAACAATTGTGTTAATCACTGTAACACCGACCTCACCTTGAGTACGGCGGATTTATCATATTCAAAGGCCCATTAGTTGCTTCTTATTTTTCACTCTTTTTTGATTGGTTGTTACGAGATTTATCTAGAAAAATCAATAACTATGTGCATCTTAAGATGCGACTGTTGTGTTTTTAAACTCGGTGAATGAAAGACAATTAACATAACGAACATTTGTTTGAGTAATATAAACCGTTGGAGAGTAGAGGGCTGTCACAATCAGTACCAATTAAATAGAATGCTAGTTGTGTTCTGTAGAAAATTTTTACATAAAAATATTGGATTTTCAGATAAATCCGTTTAGGTTGGAAGTTTTTCGGAAATTGTAACATAATGTGAGAACGAATCCATATTTCAAAGATCCACTTTCAGCGGAAATTATTTAGAAACTTCTGGTAGATGAGAAGCAGTGTCGGACAAACGTTCCCGGCGGTCAACTTACAATAGAGCTCCACCATGACTAACACCGTTGCAATAAAATGTCGTTGTAACAAAATATACGTCCTCTTAATATGGAATGGGTTTGTTTTCGCTATATCGAAGACTGCCATAACGGAATTCTCGATTTATCGAGAAAATTAGCCATTCTTACACACCTTGTTCTACTTTCACTGAAACAGAATGTGCAGGGTGAATCACAGCTCAGGTAGTCTCATTGCATCACTCCTTTCGGTGTGGTCAAACGAAAATGTGTACTGTTCATAAATGGCTACTAGTTGATAAACTCACCAAAACAGTGTGACGTTAACTGCGACCATCAGTCAGATCAGTCACCAGGTGAATCTCGTGCAGCCGTGTTCGACTAAACGAACGGCATTGCGATGATACCGTGTCCTAACGATTGAATACCGTGCGTGTGAGTGAGGCCTTTTGTGTCCAGCCGGCCAATGCTGGTTAGCCAATTGAATGGCTAGCAGGAAAAGGAAACTCTTATCTCTCGGAAAACTAAACAGAGAGAGAAGTCAATGATAAAAAGTGAGCTGGGTGGAAAAATATTAAAAATATAATGCACGAATTAGTTCACTATGGGAGTACATGTTAATGAGCTGTAGAGAGGACAGAAAGAAAAACAAAAATCGGGGTTGAACTGAAGAAAGCAGACAAAACATTCATCAGAGAATACACTAACAACGCGGAAGAGAAAGAACGTTAAAAGACCACAGACATCCGGGTTTCTGAAAATGGGAGCGGGTGAGTTCCAAACGACGGCGGTTGTTAGTTGATGCAGAGAAGAAAAAAAATGGATATAACTGATATAACCTAATTGACCCTAACATACTCGTTGTCTCTTGCCGACGGTGCACTATGAGTACGCTGGTGACCTACCAATCCAAGGCGGCCAGCGCATTCACGGCCGCACACATCGCAACGCCATATAGTCATGTCACCACGACCTATGGCACCGATGGTTCCTTTGCGTACCGCGCGCTTCGTTCTCGGCCACTGAACTTTTGGACGCCCATCCGAATCGTGTTTCTTCAGACTGTCTGGTTCAAGCCCGACTCTTTCCAAGTGGTCGTTACAACGCGAAAGGTTTACCTAAGTAACATCCTGATATTTCGGTTTTGATGACTAGGATTTCGCTTACCTGATTTCAGTTGTCCGTACAGCAACTGCTTTGGAATACGGTCATCACCCATCCGACGGACGTGACCCAGCCAACGAAGCTGATTAGCATCAACATGGCTTCCATCCCGTTCATGTCCGCTCGCCGCAGTACTTCAGTGTTCGGAACCATGTTCGAACACCCAAGGTGCGCGTTAGACATTATGGATGAAAACCGCTCGGATAGCGCACGTTCCACTGATACTATATCCAGATTTCACTACCGTACAACAGTATAGACAGCATCATTCAGCGGTAGACACCATTATTAGAGGCCATCTTCAGACTGTGGTTCTTCCAGACACGTCTTTCAAGACGTCCGAAAGCAACACTAGCCTTCGCCACACGAGCTCGTAACTCGCGGTCCACGGACAAATCTGTGGACAAATTGCTACCCAAGTAGCAGAAATCTGCACAGCTGTCGACATCTCCATTGATACGAATTTCAAGTGTACGTGCAAGAACAATACCTCCGCCCAGAGAAGGCTGAAAGAAAGAAAATGTCTTACCTGTGTTGATATCCAATCCAAACTTGGATGCCGCGGTCGCGAAAGCCGTGGTCAGTCGCTGTAGTTCGTCCTCGCTGTGTGCGAATAGCGCGCTGTCATCTGCAAATAGAAGCATGCGCATCGTTGAGGTATGTAACCGGGTTGGGGCGCCGAATCGTCGGATATTCAGCAGGCGCCCATCCGTCCGGTACTCTACCTCAACGCCGTCCTCCCCAGAGTCCTGAAAAGCAACTGTTATCATGGCAGTCAAATATAAACTAAATAGAGCTGGGGCTAGCACACAACCCTGCTTCACGCCAGTGACAATGTCAAAATCATCACAAGTCGATCCACACGACTGTACTTTCGCCCTCATACCCACATGCAACATTCGAATCAAATTGACGAACTTACCTGGACATCCAAACTTACCAAGCACCGTCCACAACGCCTCGCGGTTCACGGAATCAAAGGCCTTGGTGAAAGTCCACGAAGAGAGCATACAGGGGCTGGTTGCGTTCCCGGCATTTCTCCTGAATTGTCGGAATGCACACTGCTCCTCGAGAACTTTGACCTCCAAAACGTCCTCATTCAGTCGGTTCAAAAAGATTTCCGCAAGAACCTAGGTAACACAGCTCAGCAGGCCAATGCACTAATAGCTGTCGGTACATTGTTCACTACCCTTATCTTTTAATGAAAGTACAGTAGAGGCATCCCTTAACTCTTGTGGCATTAATTCCTGCTCTCAGATAGAGTGAACCACTTTTGCAAAACTGGGCCGCAATTCTTCAGAAGTTCCCCTGACAATTCATTCTCGCCTGCAGTCTTTCCACTGCACGATTGTCTAATGGCTGTCTGCATCTGTGGCATATCCGGGGCGAGAGCAAGTGAAGATTTGATGGCCTGTTGTGGCAGGCTGTTCACGGTCACCCAATCAATGGTAGCAGGACGGTTTAGTAGGCTACCAAAGTGTTTGCGCCAGACCTTCATGATGTCCTCTGGCTGGGTGCACGAACAGCCGGTGTCCATGTCTACCAGTGCTTTAGTGGACTGGATCGATGGACCGAAAATCGTCTTAAGCGAATCGTAGAACTCCTTGTGTTGTCGACGATCGGCGTAGCCCTGCATCCGCTCACCTTGCTTCCTCCACCAGTCGTCCTTGATTCCATGAACACGTTCGGCCAGTTGACGGCGAATACTCTGGAATCTGGTTCTTTTTGCTTCGCGATCCAATTCCATTATGGAGGCGGCAAACGCTGCATTCTTCTGTCACAGTAACTTGGAGATAGCCACGTTGTTGTTGTCGAACCAATCTGGCGGTTTCTGGTGCTCGATGGGGGTTGTCTCCGTGGCCGCTGCCGTGATCTGTCCCTACGGCTTTTGCCACATACTCTCTGTAGTAGTGGATACGGAAGTGATTTTCAGACGAGGGGCAACTGCACTTTGAATGGCAGTCCTCGTCTTAGAGTTTGACATCCAATTTCCACCGTTGTCCGGAGTATCTACAATAAACTGCCTTACAAACCTCTATAAACAGTTTGTTACAGACCAGCCTCTGGTCGGTGCTACACTCATCCCTGTGCGTCACTCGCGTGATACGCACTTCACGAATTTTGCGCTGAAGCACAATCACGTAATCAGACAACGACCAACTTGCGATAGTTACGCATAGGTCCGAGAGCCTCACACCAATAAAGTCAACACACCCACATAAGATCAACACTGTTGCAGAGACAAACAAGTTACATACAAAACTTGCAATGTAGACAGTGGAATTGTTCGCTTGAAAGAGTTGGCTGACCAGAATACGTCTGATGCCGAGGTTACTAACGACTCGGTCGAAATATCAAACCGGGAGAGGGTGTATCTACTCACCAGTGAACAAACTCCGACACTTGTTGAAGACTTGCGACAATTTGCGACACATTCGGATGTTTTATTTTACCCAAAGCTACTGGTTTGTAACGCGAACTGTATCGCTTCGTCATTAAGTGATCAGAAAGATGGGAGTGTTGTTGAGAAAAGACAAATCACATTTGTCTTTTGACGTTTCACATTTTCGTCGGAGTAGAAGGAGGTGAATTTCGTGTGCTGTTAAGCATAGGAAATAATTTTAATACCAATGCCTATCTGTTCGGAACATCTCTGTCTGAATGCCATTTTGTGAGTGTCTTTTCTGATTCTGATCAACTTGGACTAACAAAAACTATGTAGCGGGCATTTGGCAACGACCAACGCACCTGTGTCCGTCCGCGAATTCAAACAAATCATGTAGTATAACACATGATGATGGCAGACTTTCGTATTTTAAGATTAAAACTTTTCCTGATGGCATACCTGGGGAAATCGACTATCGTGGGGACTGGGGAAGCTATAACAATAGCGTGTTCTTATTCATGTGTAGTTTTCACATAACATTTCCCCACTTATCTTTCATTCTTCCCAGGCCCATGAACGACATCCTGTTGTTGGTGGCAATGCGGGTGCACCCAGCGGGCTGAATGCCAACAACCACCCTCCACATCAGATCCCTATCACTCAGTCAGCTCACCACTTTGCCCAACATTCCCGAAACCAGTCTTCTCGTGTCCCTGCGTCCCAGTGGCCCTTACAACCCCAACCGCCCCACGCGCAACCTCAATCGCAACCCAAATTAGGTGTTTCTGCTGCCGGAAATCGCTCGGCCGGTGTTCCTAATATAGCTGTCTCAGCGGCGCTCTCACCGCGGACTACACAGATATCTGAATCTTGTAGTACGACTAGTGAGGCTCCTGCTGTTCCTGTATCTTCCACGGCTATCGGTGGTAATCAGCAACATCATTTTCCTCTTCATCATCACAGATCGGCTGTGGTAAGTTCGGGGTACTGTGCGCTGATAATTCGAAAACCTCCACATCAGTCATGCATTTTTGTGAATGGACTTTCTCCTGGGTAGCAGAGTATGAATTTGAAAATACTTCCCTGTTCTATGAGTCTGTGTACATATGCGGCACATGCCGAGGAGCTAATAGTGATAACGGATCTATAATTTGTCCTATAATTTGACAATCGTTCTCTGTCAGCTGCAGTCTCTTTCACGATTATTGAACGATCCGTTTTTGGCTAAGCCATTAATAAATTCGCCTGAGTAAGTCATTCTTCGCAGGACACTCTTGCAAAGTTGAGTGTTGTAAGGTAATTAGACCTTTCAAAATGAGTCTGCTCCGCGGTTCGAAAGATCATTCACACGTGAGTGCCACTGCTTGGTGCTAAGTGAATTTATGGTCTCAACCTCGTTTCAGAATTTTAGTGTGACGTTTACCAATGTTAATCAAAACATTCAGTTCTGATTCACGTAAAGCTTTTCATGCTTGCTAATTCGCCTTCAGCAAGTCATTTGACTGGCGGAATCATCCGTTACAATATACAGGTCTGAATGTCAATTATCGTATGTTCTAAGCTGAGGTGTGATTGAAGCTGAGAGAAGATCAGGTCATTTTATCAGTTTGGTTGCTTATTAATCACTGTTTCGATCTTTCGGTCGTTTGAGGTTACAATTGCTTTGTTAAAACACCATACATTCATCGCTGTATTGACTCACAATTAGCGGTAATTGATTAGAAAGACGCCTGCAACCAGCTGTTTGTCTTCCCTGTTGAAAATGTGATTCCAACCCTTTCGGTGGATCATGCACTCCTCAGATCGTCACCCTTTAACTTCCATATGATCATCGGCTGCAAGTTTTTGGCTCAATACACAAATCATACCGATAATAGTTCTAACCATCCGGCCGATCTGTTTTGTGTTCCTTCTCATCGAAGATAATCTTTTACCTAAATATCAACATGATGTACTTCCCCATACAACATTTTCGCTGCTCCTCGTTATACTTCTTCAACGACAGTATTTTCGGGCGCCACTAATAATCTGGCGGCTAAATAATTGTGCTCTGCAACAACCTGGTGTCAAACCCAGCTTGACAGCGCATGCACTGCTGCTTCTCACGTAACCCTCACGCAGTGCGAGTTTTTTCGCATAAGGTTTATAGTTCCTCCTCCACCCATCTCGTCTTGCAGTAGTTTTTAATAGCTGGAATATAGTTAGTCACCAGAGTTTGTGACCTCTTCAGGCGTCGTACAATTTTAATGGCAAAAGTTGGTTACGCGCGGCGCGGAACTGTTGTCCCGCACAAAGTCCGTCGGTTACATCCCTGTAGACGTATGTGGAAGGTGAACGGTGACCAACGTTGGTTGATTTTCGAAGCAACTGGATTGATGTGTGCTACTCACTGGTTTATCGTTACTGTCTTTCGCCAATGACCACTTTTTTTAGTTTGAACAGGACTCAGCACTAGTGACCCAGACAAAAAGTGGTGCTTCACACTGGGTGTACTTGCTTAACTGCCCTTCTTGACCGTTTATGTTATCTAACATTACATTAAATCGTCCGGGGATGAAACCTTCTTTTCATTAAAAGTTGTCATCTTCTACCATCGCGGAGGTTGCGGTCGGTGTTTTAGCTCATAACGGATGCTAGGCAGAGTTTGTATATGTGGGTTTTTCTCTCGGTTTTGTGTTTTGAGAAGTTCTACACAGTAACTGACCAGTCATGTTGATCCAACGAACTTTGAGTAATCCCATTAGAAAAAACTGCCCCAATTTTGCTAGCTTGCACATCGCTAACATTTTAGCTGACCGATGCAAACCGCTCACACTCGAAAAGGTTATCATATTGAAAACTTGCATTTTATATATCTATTTCGTGTGAAAGGATCACGTTACCGGGCTTCATGTAAGACTATACTGTCAGTATTGTGTGAACCAACTTCTTTCCGATCTTTAATGCTAATGAAGGTGTTGTTAGGACTTAATCACATACGTCCATGAACGCAATTCTATGGCAACCGTCAATAGTTCGTTTACATCAAAATGGTATCCTAAGGTTCATCTGTCCCAGGTTAACAGATGATGCGTTTTTGCTATCAAGTAACAATGTTTTCTCGAGCTCCTGATTTGTTAGCCCTGAATAATCATCCACGGTTTGTTAATATTTGCTCTATCGTCCTGAATTGCCAGATTGGGGGACAAGCTAGCTTGCGATTCCGCAGTTGAATTCCGAGGGAATGTATTTAATTTGATGAGCTCTACACGGACGCTTTTTGTGGCATCGAGTTAGATATTTTGGCCTTCCATAAGTCGAGAATCTCATCTATTTCTACTTTTTATCATGATATCTATCATTTTCACTGTCATTTTGAGACGATCGTATATCCAAGCATGTGCCTGCGACAAACACCGTCGTTTGTTTCTTGTCAATACTCTTGACTGTTCGTTGTTCTCTGGAAGCTTATTGATCAACGAATTCTGGACGCTGGTGTTTGTCTGTATCTGTCTTGCATGTTCCCATTTTTATCCTAGAAGGTCATTAAAGTGTATGGTTGTCATTCTTGGATTGTGACTGGTTGTACTGGTTTGTTTCCGAATTCAATCGATGCTTGTGATGTCAATTTTGACTGGAATGGTCGCATACACCTAAGCATTGTTAGCGTCGATCCGAGGTTTGCATTGTATACGAGCTAGGCACAGACATGAAGTTGAATTTTACTGTTGTGCGTATAAAATGCGACCCAGGCTTTGAGCGGGCTGTTGTCACGTTTCATTCACATTCGCAATCTGTCACTCGTTTGTTCCCATGATCAATCCTGTAGTCAGTAGATGATATTTACCGACGACTAAACGGTCGGTGCTGTATGCGTTGCTCTTCGGATGAAGCTGCTGTTGCCGAATATCTCATAGAAAAGCTGTTCGTCGTACTTTGAGCACCATCCCAAATCATGGCAACTGAAGGTATGCTCAAACTTGACACGGACGCCAGTTGTTGCTGAGAAGAACAGCACAACAGATTTACGTAGTTTTCACCTTAACAAAAGTGGTCTACTTTTGTGAACCATTGTGTTTGACATTCTTCTGTGTTGCAGCAACTGAATCTGTCATAACTAGTTTTGCTCTGCGGAAATCAGCTCGAAAACGTAACGGGACTCAAACGATGGCCACTGAGGACGGTGGAACATGAGTTATTTCTATAATCACAACACTATCCTAAACTTCGACTTCATTTGTACAGCTTTTAGCAAGAATATGCCTCCAAGCTCTGCTGTCAACTAGTTGAGAATGTAAATCAGCTGCCTTGAGGGCGTTAGAATTTGACAGGTTTGTTGGGAGAGGGAAAATCAGGACGCATTCCTCTAGAAACTGGACCGCGACGAAAAACGTTTAATTCGGTGTTGAAACAGTCTGCCCATCCAATTTTTCGACACACAATCTCCACCGGCAGGCCGAAACTAACCGTCAGTCGTTAGCCCAGGACGGTTACTGGGGCAGACATAATCTGGTCGCGGAGCTCCCCAGGCGATCCACAGTTCTCCATTGCGATCCGTTGAAATTCGTCCGCACACACATGGTGTCCGTTAAAACAGAAACAAACACTGAACCTTGTGACTTCATTAGACAGTGATCGCGTGCCTAATGAGGCATCATGAACAGCGCTGTAAAATGTTCGCATTAACCTACCGTTCGCACGCGTGCTGTGCGTCTGCTCCGCAAAATTGCTCGCTGTGACCGACAGACTGTAATTTTTACCACCCGATAAGGCTATGTGACATCGGTCAAGTTTACTGCAACGCTGTCACATCGCACCGGTTGAAGTGATTGTCCTGCGGTTTGTTGTCATAAGAAGTTCATTCAAGCCATTTACGTTCAATTAATCCCACCACCCTATCCATGAACTCAAGCCAGTTGCAATGAACTGGCTCAAACGCATCATCCAGAGGACTCTGTTAGTAACTCGGCTCAAATTGCGTGTCATCTAGCTACCCTATGTGAACTGATTTCTTATCCGTTTTAATCACTCTGCACTTCCTTACCGCGAAGACTGTATTGGTCAGCTGGCTGTCTTCAATTTGTTTTCTCTGACAATCTAGTAATTTCGGACTATAAGGCCGTTTACTGTGCCGTTTTCATTATCACTTGATTATTCCGATCATACAATCTTTGTGGGTATATAGTATTCTCAAGTACACGGTTACAAATACAGCATTTTTCACCTGATCCCATCACAATTGACTGCAAAGCCCAACAGCTCGGATTAACCGCAAATCGCACACACGCCTGTCCATGGGAAAAGGTGTTATTGTGGTTCAACTGCATCCCATTTGTGAGGACAGGCCTGGTGACAATCGGGTGGTTTTCCATGTGCACATACGGTGTGACTGTTCTCGTCAGTTGTCTGATAAGAAAGAAAGTGCATCACTGGTCACACGAATTCCATAACGAGCGCCTGAATGATAAACACACATTCCTGCTGTTCACTCTGTAACTAAAACTGACGGTTGTTTATGGGTAATGAATGTGGCTCTGTAGGCAAGAGTGATTGTAGGGGAAATAAGACCAACTTGCGATCGATGCGGTTTGTGGGCAGTTGGACAACTTCGAAACTAACAAGTTCAACTTATTTTGACATTTTATTTCGTATGTTGAAGATTCATTCTTACATGCGTTATGAACGTACCTGCTGTTGATTTTTGTTGCAGCGAATTGCAGGCATGCTGTTGACTTAGGACATTTTTCGCCAGGAGTATGAATTGTCACATAACCACTAAATTGATCAGTGGAGCATTCCATCCTTCTCCGATGCCGGATGGACACTGACCTTACAGTCACGTATGTGTTACAGCATCATTCTTATGATGGGTAAGGACAGTCGGTTGTGTTGATTAAACATTGATGATTCACATCCAAACCAACTAGGGTCACTGTGACTTCTGGGTCAGCTGAAATATCATAGACTTCGCACATACCCCGTGTTCACCAGCGCTTGCTGGCAACCACGGTAATGCGACTAAGTGGACATATATGAACTGGCTAACTAGTTCTTCAATTGTGACTCACTTAGTCAGATTGTAAGTTCACTTGTACCAGTAGCTTGCATGAACGTTGTTTAGTTCGAATCTCATCTCCAAACTTTTCGTCCTTGCGTGTTCAGGGTTTGTTTGTGCTCTGCGAAGAAGATGGCTGTAAGGGGAATGCGTTATCTTTGTATAAGGCAACAAAAAATAAGCAATGCAATGTACACCAGTGTGTGCTGCCACGCTCGCGCTCGCGTCTAACCAATTTTGCACAGTCAACTCCCACTCTACTGCCAAGTTGACAATTGTAATAAACCATCTTCACAAGTGTTTCGAGGCGTGCAAATCTCTTACGTGAACTAAGATAATTGGGATATGATAATACGTCAGGCCAATATATAGTCAAATCTGCCACAAAAGTTGTTTACTTTCTAGTTCAACTTGATTCCTCATCAGATGGTACTCCATCCGCATGCTTGATTTTCCCCCTACTTGATTGGTGTTTTTTGTTTGAAAATTTCGGCAGTTTATGCCTATTCGTATTTTGTTTGTGACTCTGCTTCTACCTCTTGCATGCGTTATCATCTTTCTTCCTCGTTCTATTCGAACATACCTTTCGTAGACCTATTGCATGCATCTGTCGCTCGTTTTCCTTCTTTTACTTCCATCTGATGCGACCTAGAATCCAGCCATCACCACCACCACCACTTCGTCCTTTTTACCCACTTCATTTCAATCACCTGTTTCACGCGGCTTTCCTCTGGCTGAATTGGGCTCACCTGCTGTTCGTTCATCATTTCGGGCAAAAATCGCCAATCCCGGTCCATCCCCTCCGATTCCACAACACCAGCAAGTCCGAATCGGTGCCAACGGAAGTCATCCTTCACAGCCGATCGCAGGAACCCGGCCAACTAACGGAGAAGTAAATCCTTCTGGTGGCGGATCTCGACATCAACATATTGTGGCTCCTAAGTTTCCATCGACTCGGCCAACTGGACAGGTACGTAATTGAAAGTTGACATCAAGTTTTCATTATAAAGGTCCTTATGCTGTATAACAGTCTTTTTATAAGTTTGCATATTTTTCCTTTCTTCCTGTGTGTTGTTGTCATGGAATGAGACGAACAAGCCTATGTGTATGAATTTGAACTCCATGCGCTTCATGTTCACACACCGGCGCTTAATCTCCTTCCTATTGTTAGGACTGAACTGTCTGCCTCTTTTCGATGTCTCTTTCTTAACCTTCATCTTTAGATTACTCATTCAGACACTGTAGTATACTACTTATCATAATACCACCGTCGTTGATCTTGACATCAACAAACCGAACGACAAACTGGCTGTTAGAAGAGAGAATCATAAAACTTTCTGTACATCGGAAGTAACTTTACATTGTTTGGTCCAATATAACCCGGATACGCTGAGGTGGCAAGAGTGTGACGTAACCTCGTTTTCTTGGTTCAACCATGCTCTTACGAACTAGGATTATCAAAACACTGTAACAATGAACCTGTGATATATCCCAGCGGTCCAACAAGCGTCAAACAGGTGATCTAGCCATGTTGACACATACCGGCTCATCAACAACACTGTGAACTCTATGCAGCGTCTTAGTTGCGTACCGCGTGTGAATGTTACTCACTAACAATCGCCGGCAGTGCTGAGTTCTTGAACTTGTACTTTTGCCTTGGCAGACTCAGAGGCACCCTAACGCCACCAGTTATTGTTGATCAGACCTGAAGCTTGAAGGTTCAGGAGGAGGCGCTGAGGTTGGACCAATGTATCTGTCCAGTCAAATTGTTTGGACAACGGACTTTTTATTTCATGTGTATTAGTGAGATGTCCGGGTACATATTTTTTGAGGACAGGAGGTTGAATTGTTAGCCATAACTGGCATACGTTATTTAGCCAGGAGACCCGTTCTTGTGTGTGGAACGATTTCGATAGGCGGAACGAAGCTAAGTTGCTGACAATAAGTGGTATTGTGCATTGAGAAACCCATCATCGTACGCTGTAGTTGTTCATTGAGTCAGCACTGTACCACACCGGTTTTGGAGTTCTTGAGTTCCTTAAACGTGCTACTTTTGCGAAGTCGTGGTTCTCACTCCCAATGAATCCATTGGGATAAACGGATTAATTAGATTTCCACCTACGACTACTTCTATAGCATCTTCGGATGTGATTTGAACCCCTTCCTCGTAACTTAAACCGAACAGGTTGACCATATTTCTAATGAAATAAGGTTGATTTTGAACTGTGAATGCTATAACGAGCGATTGTATGTCTTCCTCGACTAAAAAACATCGATACATTCGTCAAATGGGGATTACGGAGTCAGTGTAATCTTCATTATGAACGGATTTTCTTACAACAGTTCATTTTGAATCACTCTAAAATGACGGCTTTGAATTAAGTTGAATGGATATGACTAAATGTCTTTCATTCTACTTGCTTTTCTAAGTAAACCAAATTTCGTGTGTGCTGCCGTCTGTTAGCTTTCGTCCTGAATGCTAATTAACTCGCTTCGGCCAGGTCGACGTTTTATCGAGACAATAAATCGGCAATCAACCTTGACCCATCTGTTCATGCGCGCGCTGAACTTTCCGATCAATGTCGTTCCAACGTTAAAAAATAGTCGGTCGCTGACTCTCTGATCTTAGCGCGTTTCTTAAGTTGCTGCTTCCCTATCCCACTTGTATTATCCTTGCCATTTAATTTATTTTGAATTTTACCCTATAATTATACAGAGGTGTCTGCCAGCGCTACCATTCCCATTACCACTGATTCGGCTGCTGAGTACTTGTTCAGGTTTGGAAAGTGTGATGGTGTTTGGCCAACATGAAACCCAACATATCGCCTTGCATCAAAAGTCTTAGTACGTGAAAACTGAAATTTCATCTTCACATAACCATTACTATTGTTGTGTAGACATGCATACATTTATGTCTAAGTACGAAACCACACGATAATGGTTGCCGAATAAAAATCTGAATTCAGCAGTCCATACTAACACACGGATGAGACCTCTGCTAACAATCGTCGCTTGAGGTTGTCATTATTTCACCACTTACATACATTTGTTGATTTAGATCGAACCTTTTCCACGTTGACTAGTGTGTATCATTTCATAGAGCGCGCGACATTCCATAAAAAGGTGAGTTACCATTCGCGAGTCCGTTACGCTTCGGTAATAGTGTTACGACCGCAAGCAACCACGAAAACAAACATTTTTTTGCACGACTGATTTCCGTCCACATCCTTTGGTAGTGGTGTATCGCTGGTCTTCTTGTGACCATGTCCCCTATAATATTTGTACACTTTCAAAGCCGCTGTTTTGCTTCACTGCGTTCAACTTGCGCCATACCACCCTTTAGTGACACTGTACATTTTACAACGATAGCAGTATGGCTTGTTATTTGCGATTTTTTCCTTTCCTGGCATATACCGATTATTAACAGCCTGACTCCCGCCATGTAGCTTGATTTGCTTCCTGGTAGTCTGTCTGTGATTTTAGATCGGTCGCGTCAATCTCTCACAGTGTGACTCACGATAGACAGGACATATTGAAATTAGGAAGTTTGCCCTAGAATCACCGTCCCGCGCTCCCACTTTTGCAGTATAGCTAAGTTCATGTGAATCTAACTAGCCTGACTACTCTGAAACGGTTGACTTGAAAAATGCTGCACGGGGGCATGGCTGCCGCAGCATTGACGTTTGTCAATGCTGAATGAACGATTGTCGGATTTCTGAAGAATGACTACCCGTATTCGAACATTGTTAGTGTGTTGGTCACCTGATACCAGTTTCCTTTGAGAAACCTTAGAAGATGGGATCTTGTTCTGTCAATTATGTGTTCGATGAAACTTACCGGAAACAGATTTCGACAACCTTGGATTTTCGTGAATACTCAGTATATAATGACACAATTACAGCTGGACCTGGTCACAATACATTGCCACCGAACAGGTTATTTTGCACTACACTGGATTAGTAGGCAAAAATTTCAGTTGTTTTGTTTTCTGGTCACGTTGAATCCTACTTCTAAGTGCTGTGTGATCATTGAATGTCACTTGCTATCACGTAGCCACCATATATAAACGGTAGTTGGTTAATCTTAATTTTGTCGCCTATTGTGCATTTGTCGATTTCCTTAGTTATCCCCTTTGCTGAACAACTTGTCGTGAGCTCCTTTGTTTTTGCTCTGGCATCTCTGTTTCTCATGAGCTGGCCTGCTTGTGCACGTTATCCGAATCAGCTACTGTTTCATTCGTTTTATTCGGTAGACAAATGCATATATGTGAACCCAGTCCGATGGACATCGCATTCTGTTATGTAACATGTGTCTAACATCTCTAGGTTTTGAGAGGCGAAGCCTAGATTTGATAGTCTCTCGCGTGTGTCAAAAAACTAGCACCCTCGTAGATTTTGCGTTTGTGGAAAAACGGAGCTAGCCATTTATTATACAACTTGCAAGGTGTAGGCGCCTTGATGTTGTATGTTTGAATATAGACGTAGCTATTTTTAGTAGTTAGGTCCACTTCCCCTCCCCTCCTCTGTTTTCTTCTTTCTTCCTATATAAGTTTTTTTTTTCTTTGTTCTTCGTGGTTGTGTGGCAGTCAAGCATCAGTGTGAACCACTGATGTATTGCTGTCTATGATGATGATGATGATGAAACTCAAGCAACAAGATGATCACTAACCCGAGTGCTACACAGTACGATGCATGATGTGCTCTGTCTGCCATCATAAGGAACCAGTTGTACGTCTTTTGAAACGTACGCATCATACATACATCATTCTGTTAAGGTCACTTTGTGCACATTTTCGTGTTGTGTAAATGTTGGGTGGTTTTTCCTGCCGAGTTGTATGCGGGGGTCTGGTGTATGTTGGTTGTCCAAATGTAGTTGACATTCGTTTTCGATTGAGCTAGAGCTCACTGCCGTCATAGCTTGATCGCCTCTATTGTTCCTACTGAGCAATCTATAACTCAAAGAGTGACAATGTGATTGCATACAAACCGATGTATTGGAGCAGTTTCGGACCCCGATTTTTAGATATCATTCGTAGATTACCAACTTTTTTTTGCTAACTACACTCGAATTTCTGTCTATCGCTTATCTCAGTCGTTCCTGTTTTTTTCACAGCCGGCATCGCATTTAGATTTGCGCCGACCTCCACTGGACAGTGCGCTTCCCCACTCCGCATTACCCACCACAGCGGGTGCCTCTTCCGGTCGAAGTGCCATGGGTGCTTTGGCCTTCGCTGCTTCTTCTGCCGTAGTCCCTACCTCTCTAACCAGTCAAATCGGGCCTTCAAGCTCGAATGTGATCAACCGGCCAGTGACCCATGTCTCAGCCGCGGTGGATGATGTCGAACCTGTGAAAGGCGAGTTTTCGTTCCATCTGTACGCACAGATTGAGATCAAGCAATCAACTAAATCCATATGTGATTGATTAATCCGTTTCCACATGACTTTATTTAAGATCTGACGCTGTCTACGTCTCATTTAATTGAAGCTGAAAGAAAAGGTTTTTTTTTCAAAATGTTTTCTTCGCCATCGAAGCCTTTGTTTCGCCGTTTACAAAGTTCTTAGTACCGGTCTTATAATTCAGGTTCGAAATAGATCGACAAGTCGCAGAATACAGAGTTATTTGAATGCGTGGGAAAGTCGGTTGATGGTTTCCAGAATTCGTCGTTATTTTTGATGTCACTGAAATGACTCTATGCTTGTAAGCAGATTTCATAGGATAACTGCGCTTGTTACGGTCGTAGCGAACTGTTTTCAAAAAGTCAGCTTGACTGTTGATAACTGCACAACGATGGTAACTGAGTCCACATTTTAAATTTATGGGCTCTGGCGTGGCCTTGCAAGTGAGTTCGTAGAACATTTACCTTGTTTCAGTATTTCGTTTCAGTATCTCGCTGGGACCAGATTTCTCGCAATTTGGGTCATTTCCAGATTATTTGTCGGCTGTTATTTCCACCATTTTATTCAAGTGTTCTTTTTGATGTTAGCCCAGGTATCTCGTTGATTTTTACGATTACCTGATTGTCAATATAATAAATAGCGTACAAAATACAGTATTTACATCCTTTAAACGGGATTTATTCGTTGAATTTTTCTATCGGTTAACTACAGATCTAAGCACTAACTTTGTACTGTGGTATATACCAGAAACGGACAAAAAAGCCGTTATATCCGGATTTACTGACTAACGCTGTAACCACGAATGCCGTTTATCATATAACTGCACTTATGGGGATTGTCTGTCACAATAATTTTTATCGCTAGTGCAAATGTGATGAGGGTAAGTGTACGTTTTCCTCGATAAATTATTGGAATTGAGCAATATGTAACTAAAGGTTACAATGAGACCTGCTGATAGATTACAGAAAACCCGTTTCAGTCTTCGCTTATCATCTTGGAGACCCATATTATGTATTTATATGAGATTATTGTAAAACGCACACTATGTCATCTGGATTTAATGTTTCAGATGAGTTTTAACAGTTCTATATCAGAACGTCAACTCTTTATCTGAAGTATGCACGTTTTGTAATAACTTGTAATAGGCTGTCTGCAGTACACGATGGGATAGAAGCTGTGTCAATGAATTGCATAATCCATTTTCAGAGGGTTCAAGTCAAATCAACAAGTGAATATTTGGCATTTGCACAACCACATCTTCAATAGACAGAATATTCAATAAGGTTACTGGTTCGATTTTGTGGTCACTTCGTTTGCAGAAGTGACGGGGTTAATCAGAAAACGTGTGAAGTAAGGGTTGACGGTGGAACCGTGTACAGTTGTACGAATAGACACAGATCTGGAACGAGACCTAGTTGATGATATTGACATATTTCAAAAGATTGAAATGAAGAGGATAATCGGAATCGGACAAAATTTTGAAGGCAGGTGACTTATATACTTCAAAATGTTCTAGCAGGATATTTCCAGTTAAACTTTAACGAGGAATGTCGATGCAGTTAGTCAAATGCGTCATGGATATAGAAAGAAATCTAAACTGTTTGGCTGTAAATTCGGAAAATTTACCAAAGAACAACACAGACGAATGCGCGGTACGCATTCGTTTCCAAAATGCAGGATAAGATTATACGAAACTGAAAAGACTTCATATGAATCAGGTAGTACAAACATGAGGCAACTCATGTACTTTGTAGGACTTGGGAAAAATCCCGTTTTCAGCTTGGATTTAGGAATAATCATCAAAAGATTGCTGATTGGTTATTCCTTTGAAACGGAAAAACAGAAATATTTGGACATATTAATTGATGAAGAGCAAGCGTTGCACCAACTAGCCAACTCTTTAAGACCATTCTGTATATCAAGTCAAGTTAATGTGAATGCTCACGTCTTTTGTTGTAATATTCATAACAATCATTGAAAATTAGAGTAAATCGTCACAGTCGATAACAGTGGCGCAAAAATCAAGAACAAGGAGGCTGAGTTTCTGTAGAAGTCCGACTAAATGAGACGTAGTGGAAATATATAATACCGGGTGTGTGCAACTAAGTGTTTGTACAAAAATGTCGTGAGGAATAGAAATACACTTAAAGAGATCTTACTAAAGGATGTAGGTTGTGTCCGACAGGAAGGGACGTAGCATAGCATTTCCTTACGTTGGACGTCGAGATCAATATCTAGTCAAAACAGAGAGAAGACATATATCGCGAGATGTTAACATTTCGATTTACTCTCATCAGTCGCCAACGTAAAACCAGCAAATTTTATACAAACTGCGTATAGCAACAACAATTGAACGAACCAACCACATAGTTCTGACCTTTCACGCGCTAATAGTGCAATCAATTCCACGGCAAGGAGATTGATTGCGTCAGCGCCTTCTGTGCACACAAAACTGGCCTACACGGTCCAGCATAAACAAATCACTTGGAGTGAACGTAAGGCTTGTATAAAGGAGAAAGAATTGCATCTTAGAAACCACCCAAGTTCTTGACGAGTATGGATGACGCTTGTCAGCCGATGAACATTCGATTTCATTCACTACTTATTTTCGCTGTCCTGATGAACACCTCGACAACATTATGAGCTAGTGAGGTGACACTACCAAGCTAAGCGAGACAATCAACAGTCTTAAGCGACCTGCCTGGCTAGTTATGGACTACAGCACTCTTGTGACCACTGCACTTTGAAAGTTTAATCTGTATACTGTACATATCAACCATATCTTTCCACCGGCTTCGCATACTTTGCATGTTCTCTGCAGTAAAGCCTTGTCGTCAGTCAACTCACTACCAGATAGAAACTCAATTCCGAGGTCCTCAGAACCTTCGATTTCTGTCAGACTATCATCCGCCACATACTTTAAGGGGAGGAAAAAGTCGAAATCCACCCCCTTCGAAGGCTACTTAAAGTGGATAATACCTGACAAATCTGCGCACCGTGCTCTCAGAGATGGCAAACAGCGACTTCGATTGAAACGGTCCGAAGATTTTTATGTAGTATAAAGCTGAATCAAATGTATCTGAAAAATCCGTCAATACCACAATCGTTGACTGAGACAAAGAGTGTAGACGCTCCAATATCTATTGTCTTTTCGGCTTCTTCCTGTGTGCTTCAGACGCCGTCGACCTGTGAGACCAGTGAACATTTTGGATGTGACAAAGACAAGGCTAGTGCCCCTAAGATCGTCTTATGATGTTCCATCGGCTTTTTGATTTATCTGCATGAGTGTTGATAAGCTTGGCAAAGTTAGATAACAATCCCCTTATTGCCTTTGAATAAGGCAGGAGAAAGAACGTCCGGACCTGGAGTTTTATTGCACGTCAATAATTTAAGCTCCCAATCCAGTTTGCATACCAACAGAAGATTATCGAAAATATCATAGCTGACACGTCGTCTACATAGTCAACAACTGAATAAGATAGCCCAAGTCACTGGGATTGTTCTTCAAGGCGCTCCGTCCACTTGTCAGGTCGTTACGACAGGCTACAAACCGACAAGCCGTGTTTTTCACATATAGTCTTAATAACTCTTTATTGCCAGTCAGTGCAAGCACTAATCAGAGGAAACGGTATCCTATAATCTCTTGATAAAAATGCCTCTTCTGTCTTCTTTACTCGCTAGACCGTGCAAACTCTACCATACTTACACAGACTCTTCATAAGTTTGTGTTTCAGTTCATGACGGCCTCTCTCGTAATCTCTGTCAAGAGGCACTTCGCGTTTGCTTCCAGACTGTTGAAGCTGCAGTACTCTTGAAACAGACCGTTATAACAGGCTACGATCACTCTTGTGACTTCTGCCCAGCACTTTTTTGGATCAGTCCACTGTTGTAGCCACGGTCGTTTGACTGTTTGATGCTCGTTGCACACATTCTCGTCGCTCAGCTTCCAACCGAACACGTTATGCTTGCCAACAGATAATCGCTGAACAAACGACAAAACGAAGCGTGCACGAACAGCAACATGTTCTGAATCAAAATGTTCAATCCAAAATGAACCAAGAGTGGTGTGGCGCCATCGATAGCTGACGGCGATATTCACGTCCATTGTTTTGTTGTATAGAGTGCTCCCCCCCTTGATACTTCGCCGTTTTTTTGTGCTGAAATGCGTATCTCGATGTGCAGGATCCACACGATATGCGCAATTATAATAGCCAGTCGTCGTCACCAATATGTTGCACATATTTTGCGGCTGCTTTCCTTCTGCAGTAGGACAACCAATTTGTGTGCTCATATCGTTAGGAAGCAAAATGATGTCCGAGCGTTTACATTCTCATAAGGATATCCATACATCCTAGGTAATGAAGATCACGTGAGTTTTTTGCCTTTCGTTTCCTGATTTATTGACTGTCTTCAATTTCGAAATTTGGGCGTCTTCTGAAAAACCAATCGGTATATTATCTAGACCTATAATCCGACCCCTCTTATACCACCGTAGCACCTTCTTGGATTCGTGATATATAAGCAGGTGGCAATGACACTGATTGTCAGTTTATGGTCGCGAGTTCGAGACCCGATCACCCTGACCATTCTTGTCTGTGTATAAGAGACAGGTCTTACAGTGTGAATAAGACGATTACTTTCCATCTCTCTTTGAAGCCGAGGTTTTTGCCCCTCAATAAATCGCATTCTGTTCCTGAGTAGGGTTGTTTCTGTTCTCATATACAAAGAAGACAGGCCTCCAGTTTAAGTTCGATCCAGAACCCAAATCAGTCCATCTCCCCGTCTACATTGCTCGTGAACTGCGGAACAGGAGAGTGGAAGGATCTATAGTAGACAGTAGGAGACCTACGCTCTGCTAACGATGGTGTGCTATTATTTTTAGTTGATAGCTTACTAGTTGTCTTGTTGCGCCGTTTCTCGTACACGCTAACCTGGTTTGACCTCCAGATGAGTCTGTAGTACTGCGTTCACTGCCTACTATGAGCCATCGGTGCACTTATGAAAGTCCGTGTCTGTTTTCTGCCGCTTTTTTCTTTTTGATTAAGGCCTACCTTTACGCTTGTTAGTGGTCTTCTGCTCCTTTCTAATATGTAGATCTCACCGAGTTCAGTAGTTTTCTGGATTGAAACATGACCACTTTTGCTGCTCACTGTCCTTTCGAACTGTTTATCGTTGTATCCATGGGAGGTGAGAAAGCCAAATGGTTTTATGTAATCTTACGCATGCATTATATCGGGTAACGGTAAATTACTCTCTGGGTAGCACAAGTACCCCAGTGAAATGCATGAGAAACCTGTTTGTGTTGGAGCTTGGGAGATAAAATTGGTACAGCGGCTTTATGAACGAATAGAAACACAAACATTCTATGCCAAACCAAGTTTACATCATCGTGCAGCAAACAGTCAGCTAGCAGCTCAAGTGAAGGGTCGACTTCATTCTCATCTCATCGGAGTGGTTTTTATTAGTTCGATTCCGTGGTAGTCGGGTCACGTTAGCATTCGCCTACCGATGGTATTGCCATTACAGCTTTCGATAGGGTGTTCCAAATTCCTCATGGCCTGACGCCAAATGGGTGTTGTCTGCTAGCCAAGGTTGTCCTGTCGCTGACCTACTTCTTCTGAATGAAAACTGGTTCGTCACTACCAGTTGAATCTAATCTGGGCAGTCGATGAGTCATATCCAGGTCCGACCAACTGTATCCTCAGAGCCCCAATGGTGTCTAAATTGGTCGTGCTGTTGCTCGAACAATACGAATTTGGGTTCAAACTCGTTAATCGTGACCATCTCTGTAATAGCTTGGCTGTACAATTTATTTTTTTCGATTTTGGTCAGTGAGATGTAGACAGATTCCAACGAAAAATTTTTCATTTCTGGTCTACACATTCGGTAATATTGCACACCAGTGAGCTATTGAGTATACTTCCTACTATGTACAGCCTTGTGTTTCGCTCCATTTGCAAAATTTTCGGTGCTAGCACCTTCTTGCCTTTTTTTTCGTGCACCTCACTCTCGTCGACTTGTGTTGTGATCGAAGTGATTAGGCTTCATCGTTCGTCCGTTCTGTATACGACAACTTAGACAATCGATCTGTCCTTGGGTTGTCTGTCATTTGAAGCACGTTCGCACGCTTCGTCTCTGTCTTTGCTTGGATGTTGGTATTTTGCATTGCCACCGTCACTACAAAAGGTCTCACCTTCTTTCTCTCATTCTATCCTAGGTTTAGTCGGTTTACTCGATTGAATGACCTTTTATGCCCGGATGGCCTGGCTGTTGAAATGACAGCTGGCATGCGACTTCCTAAAATGTTCGCGTGTATGTGGCGTTGTGTATCAGCCGCTATTTTAATTCGAAATAAAACACGTGCGAAAGTGTCTTTGGTATAATTGTCTTGTGCCCGCTTTTAAGTCAATGATTCAGCTTGGACCAGGTTAATGCCAATCTTGATGTCTAAGTAGACGATTTCTTGTTGACCACGTGTTTCAGTCGAAGTTGACCTGTACTTCCCTATGATGATGATCTTTGTCTTTCTCCCGGATACCGCGTCGCGTAAAACAAACATTCCTGACGAAAAAAGTTTGAAGCTTTAAACTCAGAAGAAGTGTTAACAAATGTCCTCCGAGTGCTATAACCTCTTTAATGTAGACGGTTAAACCAAGTGTCCACCTCATTGATTTAACTGGTACCTACACAACCAGAATGTCCATATATAGAATCGATATAGGTTTGTCCGTTAACACGTAGCGTCGATCCAATCCTTGACCACTCGCTTCTTCTTGCATTTCTGTAGGTCGATCCCGACCTCTTGGCTCCTCAAAGTCTGTGGAGGAAAATAACTCCCGACAGACACGTCAATCTACTCAAGGGGTCATTGCAGCCGGACAGTCTTCCAGATCGATCACACAGCATCCGGCCTCATCTACAAAACCACAGGTAAAATTGCAGAACCAATAGTCCTCTGGCCTTTTTCTTTTTACAGCCAACAGATTATCTACCGCAAGTACAGGGATACATACTGTTGACATCGTGTAAACAAAAACTTCTCCATTATCAAACGTATTGACGTAATCGTCTACTAAGACAACAGCTCCGGAATGGTTGTAAACAGGACTGTATGAAACGAAGCGTCAAGCAATCTGCGGTGCTTGATCAGATTGTTATTCTCATGTATTCCGAAAGTACATCACCCGCGAACATTTCTATAAGACGACTGTTGTTGCCTGTCTATCCTCCTCTAAATAGGACTGACCGTCTCATTCTTTTATTAAACGGCTTTCAGCGTTCATTACTCTGTGCGTTAACGTAATTGTTTACTATTTGGACATGTTCCTATAATGTGTTTTTCCAGGACGGTTGAATGTCAAAACACTTTCAGTCTTTATCTGTTAGTCTAGCCTGTTGGTTATGTTCTTTTATTTCTTATCATCTGTTCGTTACTGAATACGCATAGTTACCTAGTACGTGTTTGAATGGGTCTAATTTGTGTCGTGTAAACTTAGACTCTCCAAACCTGAGCGGGGCCCGGGATCTTTTCAGTCGATCACAGTTGAAACTGTCGTTGTGTGCGTCAGAATCACTTATCTGTATTAATATAACGTTTCGAACAGGGTGGAATGAGACGTGTTCTTTGTTGATGACACTGTTCGTGATGCTTTACGTTTGACGATACAACACTGAACTGCATTGTGTTCCCCACTCACTGACGCGTGGTTGCCTACATATTCTGGACAACCTCGACTCATGCACATCAGGATTACTTATTCTTGTAGAAAGCAATTGTAATTTAATCTCATTATTCGTCGTCACCCTATTGACAATGTTTTCCTCGTGTGTCCGAAGCCTCCTCGTCTCCAAGTGAGTATTGTGTATTAGTTTATAATAATGCGTGCTGTCCGCCATGCCACCTTGTCAGCTGCCTATCCTGCCGCCCCATTCTCCACGTGCAACGGTTGCCTATGTTGTTGCCTGTATCATTAAACCTTAGCGATTTCAAGAGGTCTTTTCCCTCAGTCTTGAAATGTTCATCAATGATTGTTCTATTTACGTTGATCCACATCTCTTCTCTGTTTTCTCCTCGTTTCTTGTCCTGTCACGCGTGGCCCCTCTTGTCGCGGGCTTATGGGCTGGATCCCACCTACCCTCGGTTTTTTGTATGTTTGTTCCATACCACCAACGTTTTTTTCGAATTCACTAATTGTTTGTTCGTCAACCTCACTGTAAAATGTAATCCTCAATCCAAATATCATCCTTGTGTTGTCACCTCGATTTTGCGTTATTTACCCGTGTGCTTTTTTGTGTGAAACATTTCATCTTATGATGATGTGTTTATCCATTTCTTATGTTGTTGCTTGTGTCACAAAATGCACTTTCCTATGTGTTGTTGTGGTTTCTTATGGTGTCTTGTACACGCATTCCCTCGTACACATGTTCATTCGGTTTCTTTTAACCGTATTTCTTTCATATTCACCACTATTTGCTGTGCGATGTAACTTCCGATTAAAGCCTGATAGTGGTAATCCCTCGTTACTAGCTCTGCTGAACTCCAATTACATAGGCGCATCTTCAGATGGATGTGGTTCTGATGATCCAGTTGGCCTATCCACCTCGGAACCAAATCCTACCCCCATTCAACAAGACAGCAGTTTTCATCCTTTACCACTCTCCCCTCTTTGCTTTTCTGGGCAAAATATACCACCGCCGTGTGTGACAGGAAGTCCTCATGCTCATCAATTCCATCTGAATCTCTTCCATTGGCTTAAACAAGCCCAGGCTGATCCGACTTCGGCCTCTTTAGTCTACCTGAGACAACAGCTGCAACAGCAGCAACAACCACTGCCAGTTTCCAATCCTGTGGATGTTGATATTGTTTGGTCGGCTGGTGGCTCCTCGGAAGTCGTCCACCACTTTCCCCATCAACACGCCCTTTTTCAGTTCAATCCTTCAGAAGCCTCCCAATCGGCTGTTTGCAATCTGCTTCCCTCTTCCGGCTTAGACGGCGACGATTGGTTCGGTTCTAGCGTCATCAATAACCGCATCTTAGAGCACCAGGAATGCTCTAGGGATGCCACGTCCCCACATCTGTTGTCACCGAAACCTCCGTTAGGTCCTAAGTTGAAACGTCGCCTAGCTAGACCACGACCGGATGAATTGATTATAATGGAAGATGAGGAAGATCTCTTTGATTCTATCTCAGAATTATACGATAGTCCCGCGGCTTCTCTAAACGCTAGATTGACTGCACGTGGTTGGCATGGGAGTGCCCTAGAACATGTGGAACGAGATGTTGTGCGCATGTTAGTCAATCAAACTGCCTTGGTTGAAGATCCGAGCAATTCACCTGATGTTGTCCATCTGCAGTCGGTAGGTATTGACGTTCGTTCTGTTCCCTGTGAACTTCCAGCAGTGGCTAGTAGTTGTGGATTTGTACCACTTGTCTCTGCAACCTCGTATTTTATACCTCTGCATCTGAATGGTATGACACGCTGGATTGCCCCGGATTTTGCAATGTTTTTGAATGTATGAAATCACTTCTAACATGTATGCCTAGGCTTACGAAGTTGCACATACGACACTGATTCGAACAGTTCATTCGTTTGATACCAACAGGGTGAGTTTATGGGGGAAAATTGAACCGCCCTAGAAAATAACTGTTGAGTATTTCGTATATGAAACGCCAAATGTACGACACTCTTCATCTAATGGATAATCATCCGCAGGATCCCATAGTGTTTCTCGTTCGTTCAGTATCAGGTTTCAAGTTCAACATCGTTCACATTTGATCGCAGTCTTCCAATCCAAATATACTTTCCAACCAGCCTCTTTTGAAATGAAACACTAGATTGGAGTTTTTCTCTCGTAATTGCTTGTCACTATTCTTATCCTTCTTACGGCTGGGGCTAGAACTCCGGACACGTTTTCATGGGACAACCATGTTGACCACTGCGCCATTAAGTACGACGGAATCATCATACGTAGACAGTCAATTCACATTCGCTTGTGAGAATACTTAGGTTGCCTCGATCGTCTGTTAACTCCAATCGATAACCCCGCGATTAGGACTTCCTAGGACAGGTCGAAATCTCCGATCTCATTAAACCTGCTAGGCGATATTTTAGATTACTGGTGAGTAGTCGGGATTTTATTAATTTCAAGTTCAAATAGACTGGTTGGAAAGTCTGAATACGAAGGCTGCGATCAAGTATGAGTGGTGTGGTGATCTCGGCAATTCCGAATAACCGTGCATGGTTAGCGATATGAGTGATTTTAAAAGTTTCTACTTTCTTAATCAAAAGGCAGTATCTGATGGGCGATCGATGATACGGATTGTTTTACTTCGAGTCAGCTGATGAATCTCAGTTGTTGGAGGCTCGCTGATATCATGTTCAGCTCATACTGGGATATGTCTGGCCACTCAGTTACGTAATCGTCTCTCTGTTCTGCCCACTTAGCTGGCCTGACACCCGCATTGCAATTGATAGACACAATGTATGTTGTAGAAGCAGTAGCTGTTTTTCAAGTGGAGTCCCTCATTCACGTTGTTTTGCCTCAAATGCTTTGAATAGCTGCGTAGTACGTAACGCTGACGATCGATCTGGGTCTCCGGTTAACCGACTGTATGACTTAATCGCTTTTAAAAGCTCACCGCAAAATGATTTCGTTTTGCGTCAGTTGATTTCCGTACAGACTCCTTGGCTGACTTGTCATGCCGTACCCGTTTGTATGAAATACCGACACTTACTGTTCAGCAGGGGCTGAATCACCCTACTTATATGTGCACTGGGATTAAACAGCCTTGTTGAAACATAGGGCGTTTCACATAAGCTGTATCACGATAGTGCGGTTTGTCTGTGATTCGTGTATGCTCCAAAATTTAGTCACTCCACCGTCCTGATTAATGTGGTCCATTTATAACATGTATCATGCAGGTGTAATGTGTAGCCACAGCACATTTCCAAACTGATGACCTCGTTTACTCATAGTAGTCGTAATCAGACGTATCTAACTTGGTGGATTGGCGTTCAGTTTCACGTCGAACTGCGACGCTGAAGCTCAAATAAGACGAAACGACGTTGTGTGTTATAAAGTAAATCTTCACGCACAATCCACTGTAATCAAATGGTCGCTTGCGATAAGACTATCAGACAAAGTCCGTACTAGTCGTTGGTCATGTTCTGTTGAAGAATCGCATGTTTCTGTGAACACTGTAAAGTTCGCTCACGGCCGTTACTGGCTATCAGCTGCACGTTGCCTTCGTTTTAAGCTCCTTCGGTAACTGTGAAAATGAATCAAAAGATAGTTTTATGGCTTTCGGGTGACCAGGTCAACTGTGATAATTAAGTCTAACTTGCCAGTGTACTGGACCCAAATACGAATACGCAGCGCAGCATGGCGACTCAAGCAGAACGGACCAACAGAACAAGCCTTAATGCGGATGTTTAAAAACATTGTTTTCCCTGATAACTCGAGCAATTACTAGGTTGCATGCCCACTTGTAGCTGCGACTGAAGCTATCCCTAAACAAAGATGGGTTTTCACGGTCATCATTTGGTGCACAATACTTATCCACTGTGTCGATTTATGGGATGCGTTATGAAATCCGTATATATGGCAACTCTTGAATTCGATCGATAATTCATTTTACAGCTTTGATAACGTAGTCCGTTCCGGTGCCATACGTGCAATCATATCTCAATCCTAGCTTGGGATTTCGGCTCAATCCCTATTGGCACTGCTCCGACTATCGTTATGTGAGATAAGGACACCACATCAACGCTCAGTGTATTTCATTCTTTATGAAGCGCAACCGCAAACCTCCCTTTGTTTCCACTTCGCAATTGGGAGAGTTGTGTCAGCTATCTGTGCGCACCGGAGCTGTTGCCAAATATTTCCCCGTGTTCACTTCCTTTTGTTTTTGTCCCGTTTTTCATATACGACTTATTAAAACCCTTCAGATTTTTTGTTGTCATTCGATAGCTTCATCAGCACACTTACTTGATACGTAGGTATGCTTTTCTCCAGACACCTTCTTTCTCTCGCATGCCATCATTGCTTTCCCTGCTCCTGTCTGCCGTTGAATCTGCTGTGCATTTGGATCCACTGGATCTTCGTCATCTTCTTCCCTGTTCTTATGACTTTCAATATGTTTTCCATTAACTGCGTATATTTGCTTCTGATTTTCCGTAACACTTGTCATCCACTCGGTTTTTTGCGGCTGACTGTATTTTGTTTGAGCTTACTCAGTAATGCTTTTGTCGTTTGTCGTCCAAGCCATTCTGGGCAGTTCCCTTGGTCTACATCTCAGTGTCGTTCTCCTCTTATCTCTCGTTTGTGTTATCGACTGTTCTTCGTGGTTTACTAGTCGTTCCACTTACTTCTTCCTTCCTCCCCTAGGAATTGGATGAATTAGCTGCCCAACTTACTCATTTGGGTTCCGTATCACCTGCACCCTCGCGAAATCCCGTAACTGCTCAGTTGAACGGCAAATCGGCTGCTGCGCGTTCCATATCTCAACACAATGATGCTACACAACCCTCAGAAGACATTGTTCCCAATTCCGAAACCAAACTGTATGATAGATGTCAAGACAAACGAAGCACAAAGCGCTCCTCCAGGTCCCATTCTTCCTCGTCTTCTGGAAGTAGTGGTCGACAAACGCCGGTCACTAAGCCACAAAACAACTCTATCACGTCGTCTTCTGGCAGTGGGTCTCGATCTTCGGGTTCCCATGAATTCCAAACTAGTACTTGTTATTCGGCTTCGACCACTTCCTCGTACGATTCAAGCTCTAGTAAAGGCCATCAACTGGTTGAGGAAGGTGTCGTTTCTCAGTCACTAGATCAACCGGATCCACGCCGCCTGACTGTTGTTGAAAATGTTCCATCCGTCGGTAACATTGAATGTGATGAAAACGTAGAAGACCGCTGGGAAGTCCATGAACCTTGCGTATCTCAAATGTCCAAAGGTGATGTGATTGAGGATGACAAGGAAGAGGAAGAGGAGGACGACGATGATGACGGTGATGTTGTAGTTGAAGTAGAAGAAAGTGAAGTCGGGGCAGATTTGGAGGAAGCCGCCAAGATCAAGGCTACTCTGTCAGTGGTGCGGCGCCGCAACCAGCATGTTTTTTCTCCAGACGCAATCGGACACGTTACTGATAATCTAACTTCCGTGTCGGTTGTCAGACATGAGGGAAGTGCAGTCGAAGCTGCCTTTGATGAAGGGACTCTTTCTGCAGTTTCTAAAAGCCACGGCGAGGTTACGTAAGTTTATTGTGTACGTTGTGTTTATAGTTTTGTTGTTGTTACGCCCATGATTATGTTATGGAATCTCACTTTCTGACATTTTCCGTATTTTCTTGTTTTACCTTTTCCCTTGGGTAAATCCCCATTCCTTCCAATCATTGGTTTGCATCTCTTAAAACCTCACTCATTTGTGCCTCCCGATTTCCACTCTGCTGCCCCTCTTTCTGCTCACTCGTAATCACTTCCTCAATACACCACACTTATTTTGTTCTCATTAGTCCCCCTCATCTTGTGATGTGGCTGCCGCCCCCAGTTCCACCAAGGCTCGAACGTCCTTATTGGGACGTTGGCAATACCCAGTGCCCCGAACGACAGCGTCCTCAGAGTTTGTGGTACGCGGAACCTCCTGGACCGCCTATTCCTCGGCGTCGTGTTATTTCGCCAGCTTCGCTGTCCCCCTCTAGGCGTTATTCCGCACCGGGCGTATGCTTGAACAAGTAATACTAATCGTTTGTCTCATGTTCTCAATCGCCAGTCATTGTATCCTGCACACTGACAGCTTCTTCCACTGCTCCTGCTTACATTTGCTCGAAGCACACGCATTCATCTAACTTTTGTCTGGTGCTATTCAAGTCAGGTGTTAAACTTTCTTTCCTCAACTTCCATTCCATCCGACAATTTTATTTTCATTTCGCACATTTTTAGTTGGTGGGTTCGACCGCATTTTTACTCTCGATCGTCATAATTACTTGCCTATCAATTCAGTCTAGACACAAAATTCACCAACTTTGTGAAAACAGGTTTTGTCCGCCAACTCAACCGTCCAAACGGTGTCCTACGCATCGTCCTCAAGAACTTCTCATTAGTATTTGATATTGTGAGAAAGGGTTTCAGCCTCTAGCATTACTGGCGAATGGATGGGACAATCTATAGCTCAAATAGTAAACCACATCAAGGCATTCATATTTTGCAAACAAACATTTGTGATGCAAATGAAAGGAGCTCGACATTCTCAATACAAGCACGTCCCCGGCTTTAACTGTTATATCCCATCAATAATCCTTGGTTGACAAATAGTTCACTAACGGCAACATTTACTCTACGGAACTCATCTGGCTACCATCTCGCGTATGGCCTCCTTTCACAAACTGCGAATCAAAGACCTCCCAACCAAGAAAACGAACGGAATCTGTAGTAGTCGACTTAACGATGACTGCCTTCATTTGCTAACCTGATGCCATATGCCAGTTCGCCGTGGCATCGATAATGTGCGTTGCGTTTAACCGACGATTCCCTGACATCCTTACGGACCGTCTTCACTACTAACGTTTTTCCTTGCTACCCGATCTTTGTTTATTCGCTGTGTGATTGGACGTGCACAACGAAGGTCAAATACGTCTTGGTTCTTCGTAACCTTTGCAATATTCAGCTTGTTCATTTCAAAGGCGTTTTTGCCTAGCAGTTTTTGCATTGATGAACCCTGTTCACCATGGGCTAACTCGGCAGCGCATACCTAACGCAGTCATCAGCTATGTTGCCTTTTTCGTTAGCTCTTGTTCACGTGGTGTATATAATTGCTGACTGGTTATTCACAAGTGATCACTGATACCCACTTCATACCGCCATGTAGGACTGGTGGTTTGTTACAATACAAACCATGATGACTCAAGTTTCTGACGTTGCAGAGTTCTACACCTTAAGTTTATTCCAGCGCTCGTCTCTTTTACTAGTCATTTGTAAACGTCTCCCGAGTGTACTTTTTTTCTGGCATTCTCGTCATGGGCAGTGCTCTGTCCACGTGACACAACAAATATCCTCCTGAAGTCTGGACAGAATCATTTGACACTGTTGTTTAGTGATTATGTGATCTTGCGGTTCTCACCATTTGGGATCACCGTGGCTACCTCTTCAGATATTACTAATCTCTCAGCGCTGTCTAAACCCTTGGCTCATAATGAGTGCAGTAGCCGTCACTAGGTTGGATCACTGGAGTGATCGGATCGGATTGGTTACAGGTTGCAAGTGCTCTCGATCAGTCATCTTTGAATGACCCCCCGAAAAACTCGTGGAAGCTCACTGAACTAATTCATTTGATGCAGTACCTGAACAAGCATCCCGTATCCAGTAAAGAGATCAGTCGAGGAACAGAACAGATTTCCTTTTTTTCAGAATTAAACTTTTTTCTCAAGGTTGGCCAACGAGTAGCGATGGTTACCTCGCGCCATATTTCAGTCGCTTTATGGAACTTAGCCTGGAGAAGAATTGCTTGCTCTGAAGTTTAAGGGTCATCATTCCATCACATTTTCGAAGAAATGAGTTACACGACGGTTCACCCAGGTGTCAGTCGTATGAAAGCCTTAGCTAGAAATTATGTATGGTGGCCGAACCTCGACAAGGATGTAGAACAATTGATTCGTAGCTTTGAAACTTGTAAAACTATTCATTGCTCCTCCTGGCCAGCTGAGTCCTTGGAGATGGCCGGATAAACCTTGGGAGCGTGTTCACATAGACTATTTTGGTCCAACAGAGCAAAAATGTGTTTACTACTTATCGATGCTTATTCGAAGTGGATTGAAGTTTATCCAGTAACAAACGCTACATCAGAAATCACCGTTTCGTGTTTACGGAATTGTTTCAGCAGATTTGGAATTCCTCAAACTATCGTATCTGAAAATGGTATCAAATTCACAAGCAAGGAATTTCAGGACT
>LOND01002917.1:43451-59160 GCA_014220965.1 Paragonimus kellicotti | reverse complement strand
CGGGCCCAGTCGTTTACGTGATACGGTTGAGGACGGCAGAACAATTTCTCAAAACGTACACCCCGCGTGTCAAACCGACGTGCCGTGGTCGACCATCGTTACCTATGACAGTTAACCCATACTAATTGAGATGATCGTATAAGCAACGCGGCTGTCCACCTAGCACGTAGTTCAGAACGCTGAGGAAACACAATCAATTGGTCAACTAATCAGATCGCGCAGTCTGCCATGGTTGCATCGTGTACACCGCATGCTAACTCAACGCTTTCTGCACCGAGCATTAGTTACCGGGACAATCAACAGTTGGGTAAAACCATAGGGTGGCTGAGCAACGACGCGGTTGTGTAATAGGAAGATTGTCTATTCCGTTGAGTGAAGTGGGTAGATATCATTTGCCCCGTTTGGGTCTTCGTGGTCACTGAAATCGTTGATTAGAAACACTATCCGAGATAGCAATGTGTCACGGTCAATAGCATGACTGCATCCACAACATTTCTAATTCCTCTGCTTGGACCCGCTTTGCTAATTTCAATCCTTTTTTCTGGGTTGCGACGAGCAGCTGCTCGAACAACGGAACTTTCCGGTTAGGCTGATAGCCGATAGGAATTAATGCAGTTGTGATGTGGCCTGTTAGTGTTAAACTGATTTATAGATCGATACTTATGAACAAGTTTGTAGGCCACAAACGTTTTTCAGTCCATGAATCGCTATTACTCAGCGATAGTCAAAATCTAGTACATGTCTAATTTCATTTCTCCAGACGAGTGTTGATAACTAGTGGCGCACGAGCTGGTTCAGGATTGTTTCAGATTTAGTAAAAACGAAAGAAACATTCAAGATTCCGTCATAATTGTGGTTTTTACATTCATCGTGATTTTCTGAGTTGCTGCAGCATGAGTACTACACAACAAGGAAAGTGGAATTGTTTCCGTTACTAAATACTGGAACACAGCTGCCATAAAGAGCGCTGATCAAAAACCACCCTACTTCTCAACTATGAGGATGAGTTTGATGCGGTAGGTCGACCAACACGAGTGGAGATGATGAGACGCAGAATGTTCGCGTGTTACACGAATACATCAGCCTGGGTCAATATTTCTAAGGGCTGCCAAACAGATTCCCTATCAAAAGTGATGTCTGCCAGGATAGCTCAATTTCCTATTGTTGTGCTAACAGAGTACAATTTGCGACACACGCAATCCAGGTATGAATCGATCTGGATTATGCAGAATATAAGTGCTGCTTATATAAATTCTACGACAAAGATTATATTACTGATAAATGTTGCGGTTTGGTGGCTCGGCGGGTAGGACTGTTGTCGAATTCAACATGCTGTTTCTGTGACTGTTTCGAATCCAGACGTAGCCCAGACTCTCCGCGACCAATTTGCTTCCGGACATAAACTGTTTTGCAATGTGGCAGAATTAACTGAACCGCTGAAGATTTGTTTTGCAGCCTCCAGGTGCAGTGCTGCTCCAAAATGCTGACGATATCGTTGCTGTCATTCACGAAAATGAAGTTCTATCGGCTCACGATGGATGGTATGGCTCGTATGGAAGGAAAAATCCAAGGCCATATTTCCAAAATTAAGTCTGCAACTCATGCCACCTTTGACATCAGAAGAGTGCTTTGCTTAAACAGCAGTTATATTTGCAAGACTGCAATTAACACAGTCTTACTCTCGTACAGCCGAACAAGGCCATGAGAAATCAAAAAATGACGTACAATTTACAAGGAAATGCGTCTGAATGTTTAGAGATGATAATTCGGTTGCATCTAACGTTGGAACAATGGCGCAGTGACCAATAAAGCCGCTTCACAATTTAGTGGATCGAAGTTCAAATTCCTATAGAGGCAGAGATATGAACTACGAACAACTAGTGATATTACCAATGACTGAATTCGGGTCCAGTGTATGCGAAGGTTGCAAGTGAGTAATATCTAACTGACATGTTGATGCAAGTCAAATAAAGCACTATTGCGTACGATAGTTGAATTTTCGGCTGTAAATATCATTCCGGTGCATTGAAATCACAAATATATATAATAATTCACCTCGAACAAACTTCACGAAGGGAAATAACCGAAGTGATGTCTGCTACGAGTAGACCTTCGTTGGATGGATTTTTATAACTCCTTGAGACTAAATAATAATGGATCAAAAAATCGAAAGAACAAAACTTAAATAAAGTAAAGCAGTTTTGGAAAAAACAGTGAACTTTAATTATCTTCCTAAAGTTTGTTTTCTGCCTTCAGACAGCGTGGACTGAGGTTCTGTGACATATAACAGTGGATCAGGACACTGCTTTAAAACAAACACAGCAGGTTACGGATATTGATGTACTTTGTAAGCGCCATAAACTAAGATTCATTATCAGTAGCAACACTATCTACATTAATGAAACCTATATCATTTTATCGGTTACCCGAGACTCCCACTACACGAGAAATAGTTTTATCCGAATAAGGTAGCCTATGAAGTGTAGTAGGTAATTAACCATAGTCATTGTACTTGCCTAGCTTCTGAATCTTGATATGTAAAACACTCAGAATTTGAAAAAGACAACGCGTGTTCTTGTGTTGGTACTCCTAAACACTCCTCGTCAGTTGTGAATTAACTTGTGGCACATTCACCCGCAATTTGTCGATGGTGGTGCTTTAAATTACAGTACTCTAAACTCGAACCTTGCAGCAATCAGGAATTTTAGGATTTTCGACTTTGACTGAAACCTACCACTTTAGGGTCTTCTTTCGAAAACAGAAGTGCTGGCTTTTCCACAGTATAAGCAGCTTGTGCAAACATGAACGTATATCGGCCTTCTGAAAGTTGAGTTCACCGGTCAAATCTCATCCAATTGCTGACTCTCAATAACCTTTGTACGTCAAATACAACCTCGGTTTGGCAAAAAGTCCGAACCCCACCCAAACATATCATAACATAGTGGGTGCAACGTGCTAGTATTACAAACAAATACGTTGCCGACCTGGGTGACCTGAAAACCTGCATCAGACGCCCAGGCTCAAACTACCGAATATTAACGCCAAGTTCATAAACATGATAAATTATTTAAAAAGGACGAATACAGAGCGAAGAAAAATAAACAAACAACAACAGTTGAATGTCACGAAAAGGAGCAGTCAACAATGCGCTGCCCGGTAGACTCTCCAACGACATATGGAGTACGTGATCCAACCAGAGGAGACTGCACTTTCACTAGCTCGGTTATCAGTGGTAAATCTGCTCACATACAGTCTTCTCATTTGATACAAACTAACTCGTAGAGACAGTTGTAACCGAATACCACGAATCTATACGCAACTTCCGCATGAAGGGGCCAGGTCCTGATCCACAGAGCAGAACTGTCCGCAAATACGCATTGCGAACTCAGTCGACATCTTCTCATGAGTTCTGCTGATTCAGCAGAAATTCGTCCGTCGTATGTACGGTGCTCCTCCGGAATAGGCCTCACCACAAGAGGTTCACATAACTATTAGTATTTTTATCAAGGATCGTATAGGTCCTTTATCGTTGAGACACGGACAGTTCAACTGTCAGTGCTGTTAAATAGGCGTTTCATGTATTCCAATCGCTCACCTTACAACTGAGTACAATATGTTTGCGAACAAATGATTTCCGAGTAAATAACAAAGTGGGCACGAACAACAGCATGTTCGGAATCAGGGTAGCTACTCCAAAAAGGGCGATAACCCATAGTGGGATGGCGTCACCGAGAGCTCACGGCGATATGATCAATTTGCATCCATCGCTGAGTCACACAGGATGATCTCCACGTGACGCAATAATGCCGTTCGTGCTGAAGTCCGCTACACGATATACAGAGTCCGTGAAAGGTGGATAACTGGAACAGCGGATCGTCATTGTCAGTGCGTTGTGCACGGACACAGAACGTACCACCCAGCCGCCTCTCGTCTGGAATAAAACGACCAAAGTGTGCGCTCATATTACCAACAAGTACAACGACACTCGGGTGGTTGAGATGTCTCGGGAAATAAGAGAAGGCAACGCATGAGGTGTGCTTGATAGCGTCTGAACTATCGTTTGTTGAGGCATATGCATATGAAAAACTTTAACTAAAGTTCTAAGCCTTAAGGCACACAGATAGCCAATCACTGAGATCCCATTGGATAGGTTCTGGTCTGCGTTAGGGTTCAGTGAAATCTCCACCGCAGCCTGACCGCGCAATTCAGCTTCATCATCACCCGACACCCTAAGAAAGAACTGTTGACCCGTACCATTAACCAAAGCACGTTTCGGAGGCACAGCACACATTCAGTTTCAGAAACCGGAGAATGAACACCAAAGCACTTTGTTGACCTACTTGTCGAGGAGTGCGGACGTTAAAATCGTCAATAATTACCGGTTGTCTTGGATTGAAGAGAGAGTAATTAGCAGCAAGAGAAGATAGTGGAAATGAGTGGACCAATTTGTAAGGGCAACAATAACTTCTGATAATTCCTGACCGTTCGTGCCGCAGAAACGGGTTGACCTGAGGGACCCTGCTCTGAGTCTCTGATTCAAAGGTCTCACCCGCACGACAACCGAAGAGAGGGTTTACTTGGGAGAGGTCACTCACAGCCTGTCTGAGTCACTTGACAGTGAAGAGCTTGCCTAGCACGATGGCTCAGTGAATAAAACAATGCTATCTGAATCTCATCACTCATGTATGCAATGGATGCATTCGCAGCTACACCAGGCTTTTAAATGTCACCAAAAGCTTTTCGACCGCACTGGATAGTTCGTCAGAGGTTACGGTCAATCACTGGGCGATCGGAGTTCTCTTTTGTCTAGAGGTAGCTTTTCTAGCTCCCTTCTTCCCTAATTGGAGGACAGCAGCGCCGCAACCATAGTAGTTATGCTGTATGTCCATAGGATCGTGCCTCACTACCTAAGCACTCCTACGCGGTCAGTAGTGCGACATACAATCCTATGAGTGTAACTGCTTTTCGTCTGGCTGCTCCCCTTTGGCCTGTCTGACATAGCTGTACGTTAAAGAGCCAAAGCGCTAGTACGCACAGTCCTCCGGATCGATGCAGTACACATGCCTGACCACCACTTCAACGTAGAGGGACATTTCTCATTTGTGATATGAGGTTTTACGTTTCCGGATGAGAATAGATACAGAAACTCACAAGCACATTTTATTCAGGAGAAGTTGTTCCCTGAATGCGGGCAGACCTTGAACATAGAAAGAAAACGGAGAGTACGGTATCTTGAAGGACGCCATGGCTACATGCAGCAAAACACGAGAAGAAACAACAATCATTTACCGTACCCGATATCAGTTGCGAACGACATGATAGAGAACATTCATAATAACTAGATAACAGTTAGCCAACGCCGGCGGATGCAGTTAATTAGACTGGTCAACTGACCGGACGGCGGGAGACAGAAAGACGTGGCACGCAGAGCCACATACAAATACAAGCAAAAATACACACACACATCTGCACCTGAAAGCTACCATTTCCAGTGGATCCGAGGGTTTTACATAACCCAATGTATGAACACAGTGAAACGAACAAGCTTGTTTTCGATGATGCACGGTCAATTTTGCAAGTGAATCAGTAAGGCGGTAAACAAAGAACACGTGGGTTAATGAGGTCAGTCAGATAAATGTAAAACTGTGATCAAGATACCACTTGAACAATAATCTTGACAGGTCTACAGAGTAAGATTTGGCCAAGAGAGTTCGAAAGCCTGCACGCAACATTTTTGGACACAGGAGGATCGGATATAGAAACAAATGACAAGATCTTCGCCGTCGACAGAGACTTACGCCTCAATGTCATCGACTGTATAACTAACGGGGCAAATTGAGCGACGTGCTCCCGTCACGCTGATAAAGTGGTTAGAACCAACCAGGTGTGGTAATACGGTGCTGCTGATTTATTTCGTTATTCGATTATAGAGTCGGGCTGGATGTTGTTAATTGACTCGTTCAGAGAAGAGTCTGGTCACGTAGCTAGCATAACTGGTTTCAAAGGAACAGATGAATGAACATACACAGAACAAGGCGTGGGTATAGAGCCGAATTAGAAATGAACTGGACACAATGTATGGCGACATAACACGAAAGTCTGTATGTGATATCTTCGGCTAGCGCGTCGCCCTTAGAGAGTATGCCGACAGGAACGGTTTTTCTTTCAGCTGTTGTACGGCTCTATCTATATACTTTTCCGGATAGCCACTTTGTATACATATTGAAGATGAGTGCCAATTCTTCAGCAATGGTATCAACCGTACATACTCTTACGGATCTGTCCGTGAAGAACGATTGTTGAAATGGTGTCTTGATAAATTATCCGACCACATTAATCCACCCGTTCTCTGTTTACCCCCCTCACGATATAATATATTACACATATATGATGTAACTGACGTATCCAGCCTGACGACCGATCACTGAAAACGAGCATGTTCCTTATACTGTGTTTACCTGTACCGGCATTATATACTGAGACCAACAGTTGGGTGAAACCACATGGTGGTCAAGCAACAACGTGGTCACGAAATATGAAACCCTGACTGCTCCACTGAGTAAAGTGGGTAGGTGTCGCCTGCCTGGATGGGGTCCTCGTGATCACTCAAACCGCTGGTTAGAGACGCTATCCGAGATGGCGGCGTGTCGCAGTCAATGGCGTACCTGCATCCATACCATTTCTAGTTCTTCGCTTAGACTTCTATTAATTTTCAACCTTCTTAGTAACGTTTTCTTCTAGGATATTCCACGTCACTGTTGAGGTGAGCGGCAGCCCGAGCCACAGTACCTTTGGTCAGGCTCATGGCTGATATGATGATGATGATGTGTTTTCATGACCCCACTTACTTAGCACTTGCGTTAATGAACGACGAAATCGGCACAATAGTATGTTAACTACTGACGGGATGCCATCATCATGTACCCCACAGATCAGCGGCGAACAACGATCTGCACAAACGCCTAGCGTTGACTGTCTTTTTACCTTTAAACGACAGGGATCTGGTGGAAGCACAGTTGATTTTAATGGGCCATGTACAGAATTTGTTCCCTACGACGTTTGTTTTTTCTGTACTGGGATGTGTGTCAGGTATGCAGGGGTTAATACTATTCTACAGCTCACTTGACGACTAGCTGGTCTTTGTCTCTCGTCAAGTTTGCCAACCATATTTATAAGCACGTTGCATTCATTCACGTCTGTATTTGTTGACCGAAACTAAACCAAAAAAGGATTTTGACTTATTACTGTATGAGGCACCATTTTTCGGAATATCGAAACCCTCCACAAGCGATCGCCGGAGTGGATTCCTTCGGCGTGCGCTTGAGAAGTTCTACCACTCCGTTGGCATTCACGTTGCACGGCACCTTTTTATCAGCCGGACATCACGCAGTAGTAAGAAACCCATAGTGCAACCACCTCACAATTACGATTGATTTTATCGCCATAAATGAGAGTCTTAAGTGGAAAAGTACCTTGCAACGACTGTGAACCTTTCGTGTTTTGGAACATCCGTGCGTGATCCCATTGTGATGGATGACCAATTCGGAGGTGAGTATTCCAAAACTCGGTGGAATATATCAACACGGCGGAGGTATGTCGAAAAGTCCAAATCGAGTGGATGGCGGATAACGCGAGAGACCGGACAAGCCATAAATCTATGAAATCTGACCAACGGAGGAGGCATAGCAGGCAAAATGTGATGGATGACTAAATCCGAAGTGCGATTATCCCAACATTCGATGGAAGTATCTCAACGCCACGGTGAGATATGTCCAAAGCCCACAGCGAGTGGATTGCGGACAACACGGGCGATCGGACGAGCCATCGCGCAACGAAATCGGACGAACGGACGAGGAATGGGAGGCAAAAAATCCACGACGGATGTCAGCCACACACACCAGTGTGGGAGTGGAAACCGCCGCTTCGTTATGGACTGGAATCCTGCCTCATAGACGCGAGCGCGCTCGTGGGTGGGAACGAGCGAGTTGGAGAACGATCGTGCTTTATTGAACAACTTCTTACTACACCATGATGTTGACCGCAATTTCTGACCGAAGTTGCATTAGATATTCAACAGGCAGAAAGGGTGCCCTTGTAGGCCCAGTAATTTTGTCCAAATTTTGACAAGTAGCACATTATCTGTCTATTACCACAACGCTACTGCAGAATGAATTGCGAAAGCATTAGGTAAGCAGCTTCATCCACACACATGCTGTGGCCATCTAATCCGGACTTTTGCTGCAAATATCCCGTTTCGTTCTAAGAGAGGTTTACCGCCGAGATCGGAAACATGAACAGTGACATTAATTTCGTGATCATTCTTCAAAGAAGATATAGTAGTAGAGACCTAAAATACTTAGTGTTATTCGAATAGGTTGTTAAGGTTAACGCCGATGGATTAACAGACAGGAACGCGACAATGCAGTTACAAAAATTGCACGAAATTAGAACGATGAATAAAGCGGCGTATGATTCTATGGAAGGCGAACAAAACTGATTCACTCTTCCGGAAAACACAGTACGAGTTTCGGTGACAAGCATCTTTGGCCCTACCAAATGATCAGACATCAGACATACAGTTATTTTTACTGTCCGAAGAGAGCTTAACTTTTACCTTAGTATCAGTCTGACAAACGCGAGAAAGTGCTCGTGGCCGATGGACGCCGACGAGATGACGTGGCTTACCGCATGATCGGCAAACAGAACAGAGGCAAGACTTATCGTACAATCTGTACGACGCTAAACCACCGCAACGGGCTCCGTGACAAGGAAGCGGGATAAACAAGGTAGGTATTCCGGGTTGAACACTGGGGTATTTAGTATGTTTGAACATACACATACACACCAGCCAGGTGCACCATCTCACGAAAATTTGCTGGCACCCACTGTCAGTATGGATTCTCTGATCATCAAATCCGTTTGCCAGGAAATCAACTGCTGAATCAACAAGACGTCCTCTACTTTATATGTATGAACGGAGAAATACGAACGTTCTGTACAAAAAAGCGGAGAATGAAATTGTTTTGTCGCACTCTGGAAAACCTGAATTGGACAATGTAGGTAATGAAGTGTAGTTCGCACGGTATGCCAGCACGACGAGGGCCTCTCAAACAGAACTTGGTCGTACATTCAACGCATCGTATAACCATCGTCCTATCTGACTCAAATTCCCACAAAATCCACTAGCGTTACCTGAGAATTCTAACATTCACCACTGGGTTTCATAGCACGATTGTTCTAGAACTAAACGGATACTCGTAGCGGATCCGAAATTGTACAAGCTGGTAGAAACCGACACCAATCGTTAGATCTAATAGAACATAAATCTACTGGAACACAGGAAGTTTATGGAATCGACGCACAGCGTTTTTTTCAACGATAAACGAGCGTAACACAATTCTGAGCGGAGCCGTAACAAGTGGAATGTGTCGCGCACCGAACTACCCAAAAGAGAGGAAACCAGAAACCTGCGCGGCACTGAGCGATCTCAATTTATTGGAAAAATAGCACCCCTTTTTATAGGTGAACAACATTAATCAACGTAGAGGCTCATTGCCATATCTGACGATTGGCGCTGAACTATCTCAAATCGGCCTAATCAGTTTATGTGTGAGTTCTGATTAGCTAAACCTTCATCAATTCAGGAGAACTGCTCCAGTCCAACTTCATTACGTCCTTTCCTTTTTGATAAGTCTGCCCACATCATGTTCTTGATGACTTCTCATAGCTGACATCATAGATCTCTTTCCGGCAAAGCCCGCTCGCTCAAATGCATACGATTTATTTTTTTCCACCACCCCGTCCACATCAACACCGTACGACCTATGCCCAGGATAACTGACCACTACACCACGTGTCCACCGTCTCAGGGACACACTGGACCCACAACTTATCTTCTGGCTTTCAAAGCTTGTTTCTTAGCTCCGCAATCATAGTACGTTTTTTGTTGCATTCTACGTCGTTGTAAGCTCTCCTGAACACTGACTCGTCTAATATGTCATAGCGTAACAGTTCAGATGCCATCGGCAATTTTGTCCTCGTCCTTCCTCCCAAACATTCGCTGCGTCGCACCGTACCCAATGAGCTCATTCGGCATGCCTCGTTTTTTAGAAGCATTGGATATAGGTCTTTTCCCTAGACAATCTGTAGTAGTCTTTTGGCAGCCCTAGCTGCAGCTTCAGCTTCCAATTCAATTTCATTACAGAATGTCCTACTAGTCGAACAGCATTCACAGCTGATTGCAGCTCTCACATTCCCATAAACTTTTCAGACTACCCTTCAAAAGAGAAACACTGGAGTTGGGTTTCGCTCTTGTTAGATCCCGTCAGTGGTGTACATCCCTGTAAGTGATTTGCTTAAATCAAGCAAAACCCCCTGAAACTTATCAGTGTTCATAGTGTGAGGCAAACTGCCCTATCCTCAGTCGAGATTCGCGATTAGCTCCTAGAAAGATAATCCTCAAAAACTTTCAGAAAAAGTGACTGGCAGACAATAGAAGGAAAAAATCGTTCTTTTCTTCTATTTTAACTGGCAAACCGTAATTATTTATCCGACTGTCTGGAGTTTTTTTTCTTCGTGCAGGCGACTGAGAAAAAGTAGCTAGTGGCGATCACTGATGTTCGCGTTCAGTCGTAAACAACCGATAACACCGGCAAGCAAGCGAAAAAAGGAAGATAGTGGGTAGCCCTCATGGGCAGACGATCTATATGGAACGTCAGGTCAATGCTTACCACATTTTGCGTTCTTAGTCGACTCACATCCTAATCGTTTACCTGCCAGGAGTAGTCGCTTTAGCGCTGACAGTTTGAGTTGACAAAAATTTCAACTGTTAACAAGTTTCATGTGAAAACAGTGTGTAGCGAACAAGCTCGTTTTCAGTGATTCATCATCAGGCTAAATACATCACATTTATATCACAAATTCTACCGGGGAATCGGCAACAGTGGAATAACGAAATCTGTCAACAGCGCCATACTATCGCACCTGGTGGATTCAAATCACTGTCAATGTGACGGATGCATTTCGTCCAATCTACCGAGTTAAAGCCACCCAGTCGAGGGCAGTGAGGCGTAGGATTCTGTCCACAGCTGAAGCTATTGGAATTCGCCTGTACAACCCACCCCTGTGCGCCCAGAAACGTTTTGTTCAGGCTTTGGATCTGCCATGGCCAACCCCACACCCTGTTAGCCTGTCAAGATCAAGCTCTCCTCCATGACCGATGATCAATTCAAGACGCTGATTTTCGTCTGTGGTCTCCAGTCACCGGCAGATGCTGACATCCGCACTCGTATCCTGAACAAGATGGAACACGACCCTGAGATGACGCTGCAGACGATCACTACCGAATGCCAGAGGTTGGTCAACCTCAAACATGATGCTATGATGATCCAGCAATCATCAAAACCTTCAACGTCTTTGACTATTCAATCGGTACGCGCTGGTCATCCTCACCCTGGTGGATCGCGGCCACCCAACCAGGAGCAATCTTCAAAGCCTCCGACACCCTGTTGGCAATGCGGGGATTGGCATTATGTGCGCTTGTGTCCATTCCATAAACACAAGTGCCAGAAATGCAATCGTCGAGGCCACAAGGAAGACCATTGCCGAGCTGACAAGCAGTTGACCTCACAGCCCAGATCGAAGTCCCGCGGTCGACGATTCCAGAAGCCGGCCCGACAATCAAACTCCATCTTCGCCACATTCTTGGTCGATTATGCTTCCAGGCGGAAGTATATTACGTTGACACTCAATGGTACTGCCGTTCGGCTACAAGTTGACACCGCCTCCGACATCACTATCATATCAAGGAAGACATGGAACACGATGGGTCGACCTGCCGTGCGTCCGACCACACGCAATGCTTCAGGTGGCGCTCTGAGATTATCTGGCGAGCTAGCCTGTGAGGTCTCATTCGGTGACTTTCACTTCAAAGGCAGCTGCTATCTCACGGATCAACCGGAGTTGGACTTGTTGGGGCTGGACTGGATTGATGCCATGAACTTGTTGGAGACGCCCATCAGCCGCTGGAGCAACGCTGGCTTGATCGAGGTTAGCCCAATGATATCGCTTCACACAACCAGTCCTCCCGGTATCATCGACCACTTGTACCAAAAACACACTGCAGTCTTCCAGGAAGGCTTAGGACGTTGCACCAAAACGAATGCCGTCTTGCACCTCCTTCCAAACGCAAGACCCGTTTTCCGACCGAAACGTCCAGTGCCGTACGCAGCTCTACCTCTCGTGGACAAGGAACTCGATCGCCTACAGGAAGCTGGTGTCCTGAAACCAGTCAATTATTCCGCTTGGGCCGCACCGATCGTCGTTGTAAAGAAGCCCAATGGTGTGGTGAGAATTTGCGCTGACTTCTCTACAGGCCTAAATGCTTCTTTGGATATGCACCAGTATCCTCTTCCGCTGCCCGATGATCTATTCGCGAAGATGAACGGTGGCAAGTGCTTCGCGAAGTTGGACCTAACGGACGCCTACTTACAAGTAGAAGTCTCAGAACATTAACCATCAGGCGAAAAACATTCATCAGAAAAAAAACTCCTTGAGAAAGTGTTTTCGAAATTCACATGAATGCACATCCTAACGTTAGGGACAATTACTACGAACTAATAGTTGACCGTAAATGAAAAGTTCCGGATTGTGAGTACTATGTCGCGGCTTTGATAGAAAAATTGATTCGTTAGCAAACGTAAGTAGATAAATACTGACAATAATTACGATGTGCTTACTGCCGAAACACCATCAAAATAGTAGACGATGACAAATCTGTTCTAATCATGCATCGTGTATGAATCTCTACCGTTAATGGACTGTTTGTCATTAAAACCACAAGTTCTCACCAAACCACAAATGATTCAGTATTTCGACGTCCCCTTGAATGACGAATTTAACCGACATCATTGCAATTGATTACCGAAGCAAAGTGAAGTCGCCTTAACATATCCATCGGCCAAGGCACTCAGAGAAACTGCCTATATAAACCTACTAACCAAACTTGTAAACTTCAGTAGTATTTCAAAAAACCGCAACGAAACACTGCGACGCTTAACCATCAGAGTTATGTACGAAGTGAAACATTGTTGACACCTGTGGTTTTTGCTAACATGCACCATCCTTATCACAATGCAGTGAAATAAAGTGGGGAGATTAAGGAAAAGGCTGAAACATATTTCCCTAGTTCACAAACAGACATCAAAATAAATAACACACTTCCAAAATTTGATTTATGTAACATAATTACCAGCAATACCATGTACATATCTTCGGTAATAGCTTGTTCCTTTAATCACCTTATCTAACTTGTGGCGATCACTGATGTTCGCGTTCAGTCGTAAACAACCGATAACACCGGCAAGCAAGCGAAAAAAGGAAGATAGTGGGTAGCCCTCATGGGCAGACGATCTATATGGAACGTCAGGTCAATGCTTACCACATTTTGCGTTCTTAGTCGACTCACATCCTAATCGTTTACCTGCCAGGAGTAGTCGCTTTAGCGCTGACAGTTTGAGTTGACAAAAATTTCAACTGTTAACAAGTTTCATGTGAAAACAGTGTGTAGCGAACAAGCTCGTTTTCAGTGATTCATCATCAGGCTAAATACATCACATTTATATCACAAATTTTACAGGGGAATCGTTAACAGTGGAATAACGAAATCTGTCAACAGTGCCATACTATCGCACCTGGTGGATTCAAATCACTGTCAATGTGACGGATGCATTTCGTCCAATCTACCGAGTTAAAGCCACCCAGTCGAGGGCAGTGAGGCGTAGGATTCTGTCCACAGCTGAAGCTATTGGAATTCGCCTGTACAACCCACCCCTGTGCGCCCAGAAACGTTTTGTTCAGGCTTTGGATCTGCCATGGCCAACCCCACACCCTGTTAGCCTGTCAAGACCCACGATTCAAGTGGGTACTTGATTGCAGCGTGACATTGAACTGACTGACCTCATTAACCACCCGTTCCCCGTTTACCCCTTTAACGATTCCCCTGATGATGAATCACTGAAAACGAGCTTGTTCGCTACACAGTATTTTTTCATGACTACACTGGGAATTTTCGCGCGATTTGAATTCCATGTGAGTGAACAGCAGCAAAAATTGCCAATGCATTGCTGCTCATTATGTTATTGAAGTCAATGTCTGAATTAAATAGCACTCACGCTAGCGGCTGTGACATGTTATCGGGATTTCGATTAACAATATTTGAGCATAAAGCTCTCGTCCAAATGGAAACCAGTCTAAGTGAGTAGAAATTATACCTGTCTAACTACCTACGTTTCCCTTTCACTTGTTCTCCAGTGGTTGTGAGGTCTAATCAACATACAAATAAAGTAATCTCTTTTATTTTATCACATCCCTATGGTCCTGAAACAACAAACCAATGCACAAAAATATATTCTCCTTACCACTGCTTAGTCTGCAATTCGCCACCTTTAAAACGACGATAGCCACCATGCATCTATTAGCTTGTCACTTAACATGACCAGTGATGTTTTCGGAAGATTGACGTTTGTCCGCTCTACGGATTTTACATACTCAGTGTGGTGTGTATATCTTATGAAGAAATAGGTCCGGCAATCTACACGGCTATACATTAGGCATTAGGAACTCTCAAGCACTATGTGAAGTAGCAGAACAGCGAGTTCTACTTGGCATGGTCATTAACTGTTAGGGTCGGGGTAAACCTGACCCGAAGAACACGATTCTGTTGTCAGAAATCAGATATCGCAAGCCGTTACTGAGATATGCATCGGCGTGGGATTCAAATATTTCTTCGCGCGCTCACGCCGCCACAAGGTCAAGGATTTTCTATAAATACAGACCAGTTTCTCATGTAAATTCGCAAAGCGTCTGGTGGCTAAATACATTTATCTTCAAATTCAGTGGAACCGCCCGTTTTGAAGTGAAATATGACCACCAGAGCTAGCAGCATAATAAGTCGTGTTGATAGCATTGGCGATTTGACGCGATATCAACTCTGCCACTGGGTCACCCTTGAATGGCAACGATAAGTAGACATTCTTCTTATCGGCAACGTCCATTGAGGGTCGCGGTTGTCTATCCTGCATGTTACTGTCGATGAACTTCTCTGGGTAGGCGTTATTGCTAAGAATATCGCGTAAATTCTTTAACTCCTCCTCTATCGTATCATCTATACAGATCCTCTTTGCTCTGTTCGTCAGACAACGTATCAGACCACGTTTGAGACTGAGTGGTACGTAGCTATGGATCTTAAAGAATTATCATTGTTCTGCACAAGCAATATCCAATTTCAGTTTAACGGAGAGCTATATCGTCAGGTTGATGGTGTTGCTATGGGCTCTCCACTGGGACCAGTTCTTGCCGACATCTTCATGAGCATGCTTGAAAACAAGTTGGATGAGGTGATTAAAGGAACAAGCTATTACCGAAGATATGTACATGGTATTGCTGGTAATTATGTTACATAAATCAAATTTTGGAAGTGTGTTATTTATTTTGATGTCTGTTTGTGAACTAGGGAAATATGTTTCAGCCTTTTCCTTAATCTCCCCACTTTATTTCACTGCATTGTGATAAGGATGGTGCATGTTAGCAAAAACCACAGGTGTCAACAATGTTTCACTTCGTACATAACTCTGATGGTTAAGCGTCGCAGTGTTTCGTTGCGGTTTTTTGAAATACTACTGAAGTTTACAAGTTTGGTTAGTAGGTTTAT
>LOND01002917.1:20324-41144 GCA_014220965.1 Paragonimus kellicotti | reverse complement strand
AAATTGCCACTAGCTCTGTGGTCACCTTTCACTCAAAACGGGCGATTCCACCGAATTTGAAGGATGACGTGCCTAATAATGTTGCCTTTTTTGATCTATTCATTTGACTGTTCCTGTGGTTCAGCATACATAGGTCGCACTACTAGGCGTTTATCCGAAAGAATCCGTGAACACTGCCCCGCCTGGCTTCACTCTGGGACAACAAAACGCATTAGTTCATCCATTCTGGCCCATTTGATCGACTGTAATCAACACACAGACACGAAGACAGCATTTCGTACCGTCTATCGCGTCCCGGCCACCTTGTCGCGAAAGGTTGTCGATAGCCGAGGCGGTCGCAATCCGACTACGTCACCCGGATCTGTGTGTGCATAAACAATTCGTTCAAACTCTGAGGCTTCCTTGGCCGAACACGGCCGCCCAACCCGTGAAACAATTTGTCCCCGTCCCACTGTCCCAGCCTGATTAACACTGACTAACTAGGATCAACTTCGTTTGTGTTCCTAACCACAGCGAAGTAGTGTTAATCTTTTATCCAATTACATTGTCCCTTCATTTATCCTTGATCAATAACATTCTAACACGCCACTTAATTTTATATAATTGTACCAGCCAAAGAGGAGAATTTATCGAAAACAGTCTGTTCGCTGAAACTGTTTTTCATGATTAAATAAAACGGCAAGGATAACAGATGGGTTCATAATCCCGACATGTCATAAGCCTTACAATTATTTTCCTAGTTAAAAACTACCTAAACTGCAAATGTTGCTCTTATTAAAATGAGAAATGATAGGGTATGGGTCCAGTGTATCCCTGAGAACCCGAGATAATGGACGTTTGGTGTGGTGAGCAAAGGTCATGTGCATAAGTCATACAATGTTGACGTGAAAGGAACGGTGAGAAGTTCTGTGCGCTTCAGGACAGATTTTACCGGAAAAGAAAACGTATACGATTCATGACAGGCCATCAAAAACGAGAATTGGACAAGCTTAACAAAAAAGAGAAAAGCATGTCATGAGATTGACCTAGAGCGGTTTCCTGACTGGAGGTCTAGGCAGTCAGAGCTTGCGTCCAACAACAAACATTAATGTAAACACTTATCGTTCCTCATGAAAAGGGCGTTGTTGTGCTGATAAATTGGGATTGCTTAGTGCTGCGCATACCACCGTTTTGATTTCACCACACGGTAGCCAAGTACGCGACATGTAGCTGCCAAAGGAAGAGATTGTATGTTTGAAATTCGAACTGCGTCTTGGTTCTGATCAACACGTCCTACCGACGTGCTATTCATTAAAGCTCACTAAGAGGGTCGAGAAAGGCAGTCACGATCTAAGAAGGAAGAGAAATGAGGTGTTGGTTTAAACAGGTATGAGAGCCGTACTTATTATATTAAACATTATTTAATGGTAGCACAAACCACGTGCTGATTATCGGATTTCAGCAGATGGAGAGCACCATGATAACAGCATCACAGAACGCGAGTATCGTTGGTAAAATCACATCTAACTTCAACGACAAAAAATAGTTTACTCTGGTCGAGCGGATATTCAGCAGGTGATCTTTCGGGAACTCAGGTACCACGACTCATATGTCGAAGGAACGCATGGAGGTAATCTGGAGCAGGTTCGAGAAGCGGAGACCGAGACTCTGACTGCAGGGATCTCGCTAGTACGGAGCTTAGTACCTAGCCATGATAACCTACGGATAACTCTCAAGAACTGAGAGTTGTACTTGTTTTTTTTTTGACACAACCAATCGGAACTAATCATGCCAGCACGATATATTAACTGCTTAGAACATGCATCCCTGATTATTCAGCCAAAAACTAGCTCACATCTAGCCTTAGCATACGTCTTTTGTGTGAAAATGCAAGTGACAAGCTGGGCTAAGAGTATCTGTTAATATGGCTGGATACTCGCACATCAAAGATATTTGTGCTCCAAGTCTGTCAAGCATACCTGGTACACGTGTGCATAATATCAAGATTTCCCTTCTACCCCGTTTTTCAGTCAACATCGCGCAAAAGAGCATATAAAACTGTACAGGCGAGTTTGGGTCAGAATTCTGGCTTTGACATGCAGACTCGCTTACCATAGCCAACTCGCACGTGTCTGCACAAGCCTCTACCGTGTCACGATCGGTTTAGCTCATACGAGAACTGGCTTCAGAGAGAAAGTTTCACAATATCCTTCTTATTTGTACACATTTTCCCTGTCCGCACATACTAAACAACACTCATTATTGAATGTCTACGAAAATATGTTAACTTCACATAAACAGTCCATAATAACATTTTTTGCTCGGCATAAGACACGACAAGAGCTCATAAAAGCTATGTTCATCTTGGAAACCATCCGATGACGTCTGTAGACAACGTATACAGTGTCACTCTACACAAAACGATGGTCGCGTGTCCGAGATGGAACTTAAGACGGTACAGCAAGTTAAGATGTTCATCCAACCGCATGAAAAATCTGTTGTCTGAAGGCGCAGTAGTGTTTCTACTCATAGATTAATAGAGACAGACATTCAAGCACTCCTTCCTTGAAGTGCCCAACATGAACTTACTTGTACCGCTGCTAGGAACGGTGGTGCGTAAATTAGTTGGTGATGGCCAATTGATTTTGCACTGTCTTACTGAATGAAAACAGGCAAAGTTAACAACCAACAAAACGTGTGGTACAGCACATCTGGAGCAAACAGTCTATAGATATATGTTTCAGACGTTCGAAATTAAAGTGCAGTCAATAGAAACATTTTCAAAATTAGCGTAACTTGTATTTAGCGTCGGTGAGAAGCTACAAGTAATCAAACATATGTGGACGCGAATATAACAAATATGGCTAGAAAAAAACGGGACTGAGGATATACAAAATAGAGGAAAGCGTAAAAGCATGCAACAACGCAGGTTGAAATGATGGAGGAGAAAGTGAATAGAATAAAACTATGGCAAAATGAGCAGACACAAAGTTTGGCACGATAAACAAACGAAATAAAAATTGGACAGCTGTATTTCGTGCCTGACAGATCAAGCAAGTCAATGGATAACAATAAATAAAACATACGGAAACTAAAAATAAGGATTCATTAGTTCGTATCAATAGCCAGATTCTTCGTATGTTGGGTTGATCACTTTGGTGGTTGGTGATTCAAAAATCGGATTTTCCGCCATTTCCCAGCGCATATTTTCACCTTGTTGTTCGAACTTAGCCAGTTCGCGGCGGTCGTCGATAGTGATGACAAGTTTATATATGAGTAGCAAGATGATGCCACCAAGAACGATACCGGCAACTACTCCCAACACAATGTAAAGAATATTGATTGTTTTGGCGCATTCGCTTTTACGCATGATGTTTAGATCAACCTGTAATTGGGGCAAATGAAGCTAAATGAAACAAGACACGTATTGAAGAAAACACGACCTGTTGCGAGGCAGCAAATCTTCGAAACTCACACCAAACGACATAACAGCATGGTAACACTAGGAATATCTACGAATATGTCATGACCACTATTAAAAACAATTGGACAGCAAGTACTGTTGACATATCCGGACACGACCGTGAATTGCAATGGTGAGAGCATAACGGTTACTCGAATAACAGTACACGACCGTTAAACGATCACATTGAACAAAATTTCATAGAAATTTGTCAATGCTATGGTGTCGAGCGTTTGAACAACTCAACGGTTAGAGTTAAACGGAGTCTAGCAATACAGATAGGGGATGACGATTCATAATCGATTCTGAATGAAAAGTAAATGTGTACAACTTAAAAACACAACCTGCAAGCCCACAGTAACTTTGACTGCACCATTGACCCTCAATTTATAACCAGTAGTGAGGATAACAAATTAAAAAAATCAGAAAACATGCAATACAAATTAGCTGACCTTTCTATTGACATAAATGGCGTCCGAATAACGATACGTAAAAAAAATGCGACAACTGTCATCCGTGTATATGATGCACAGGTTAGAATCGTCCTTTTGTTCGTTATTGTCGATGAGTTTCACCCGAGCAGTATCAATTACTGTACCGTTGCACGCAGAGCCACAAACTGCTGCGGCATTTGCATATTCTGGTGAGACGTAGACAACTTCCCCATTGGACTGAATGGCTGGAGTGACGGCGTTATCCATAGGAGGGGAAGTGTCATCAGCTCCAGCCGCTTCGTATTTGTCGAATGCCTTTACAAGGGAATCACGCAGACAAAGAACGCATCGCTCTACTTCACGATCTGTGCACAGAGCGGATTCACCACCTTGGATTTCGTTGCAAAGGTGACCGGTGTAACCGCTGTTACAAAAGCACTGACCACAGTCACAAACACCACGACCGGAACACTTGGGACCCTGAATCAAAAGTAGAGTATGACAATAGTAGACGGTGAAGATTTAATATTTCTTCCATTCTGGAGGCCAACAAAAGTGAAGGTCGTTAATGGGGCATCCAGATCCATACAGAGAAGGCTGAATAAGTTACCAAATAGCTGATTTTAGTGTAGTGATAAGACTTGTAAAGTATACCTTAGTTCGAAACAGAAGAGTACACTGCACAAACAGTAGTCAACCACAAGCTTCCAGTCGTCGGTTGTTTCCAGCATTAAGCACGAATTGGGGTAAATAAATGAATGACTGAAGCCATGAAGATAATTGTTATATATACAGTAATAACGGACGTGCAGCCCACGCATCAGCTACAGCTGTATGTTAAATAAAGGTTGGTGATACGAACCTCGCAGTGCATCAGGAAAAGAATGAGATAAAGAACTATCGAGGTCTCGGAATAGACCATTTCACTGATCAGTTATGAATGCTTCCAATATTATTAGACATAAAATACACTGTAGGTACGAAACAGACCTAAAAAAAATCGCCAAGCTCTCGTGCTCCATACGCCAAACTTTTGTGCGCATACGCTCACTCTGTGGTATCGACCGCTTAGAGGTGTTTTGTTATTTGGTTTCTTTTCTGATTAGCGGTTTTTACCCAGGCAGGTTATTAGAAGCTTCGTTTGAATACATACACCATCTCGGACATCGCACATGATTTGACGAAGAAAAAGACGGCGTAAGTAGTGGGAATTCGCATTTTCGTGATCGTATATTGAATGTGAAGTTGACCCATTATTTTTCTTTAAAATGCTGCAAGTGAGCCTGACGAGGTGGTTTTGGTTTAGTTCCTGTTTTGTTTTCAAAATCAACAATCACACCTACGACAACGGTTGCGGTGCAGTAGTAACTGGAATCCAAATGAGATTCTGTGGGAATTAAGTTGGGTGACTGCGTGGACCAGGATAGGCAGCCAACATTGTTGCTTTTTTCTGTCAGAATGCCGAAAAAGATGACTTGCGCTGAGTAGCTAAATACGCCTCACGTATAGGGCCGACTGAGACAATGCCATTATGTGGTAGATCACGTGAGTGATTTGTAACGCGAAGTGAGCAACACGTAATTGAAAGTGTGAAACGGCCAAGGTAGTATCAATCCAAAACACTTCTATAAATGCGGTATGCATCCTGCGATGTGAATGTTCACAAGGACTTGTCAAAAAATGAATAGCACTGACAATCGATCGCAATTTTTGCATTCATTCAAGTTTCTCAATCAGTACTTTTCGAAAAGAAACACTACTACGGCCGTGGAGAGGTTGAAGACTATCGATGGAATCAAAAAAGAGCTAGTCGCATCGATTGCGGTGTGTTGTGTTCCCTCGCTCACCCGGCTCGTTAGGGGGGATATCCGTTTGATAGGCCCTTTGGTCTGGAGTCCAGATTTTGTTGCCGGGATCATCGCTCAAGGATGTACTACACACTCGCTATCGTGAAAAGTAGTAGTCTGCTTTTCCGGCACTTGGCCTACGCCCAAGATCGCTCAGAACCTGTAAGTACAGTCCCCGTTTACTCGTACACCAATTTCGGTCTGTGCAGAAAATAAAACTTTCCAAAGCCATCCTTTTTCTCACTTGGTGAGGATTTAATGTGTGAATGTTGCGTGCAATAACTCGTGCTTTCGGTGACCTGAAATGACGTGACCGGGTAGACAAATGTCTCTTTCTCTCAGGGATCGTCACATAATCAATGAGCAAAATCGACACAAGTGTGGTCGATCTGCCCCGAACTGAACGCACCATTAGGCAATTTACAAATATCATTAATGGGAGAATATTGTTTTGCAGTTGTTGAATGATTCCGGGATTAAAAGATGAGTAAGAACAAAATACCTCGCCAAATTTGGGACACGAATATGGGCCCAAATCAATAAAAACACGGTAGATCATTACAATTCGAGAAATTCAGGCGAAAGTCGCGTCGACAGCTTAGTCATGGCAAGCATTTCGTTGGCCAAGAATGACAGAAGTGGACAGATATGTAAATCGTAAGACGCCGTCGTTGAATGCCAAAATAAACCTCGGGTTGGTTAGTTGGTGACATGGGGGCGAGCTGTAAGAGATTTTGCCGCCTCACTGAGCAAGGTCGGAAGCTGCCACACGGCAGGTTGCGTCCAGAGGATGAACGTAAACAAATGAATGTTCGAATTCACAGGGGTAATAACTTATAGACTTTACTGTCTGTAGTTGCAATTGTTCGTTTATGATTTTTATTAAACATAACACCTCTTAATGCAAAGACCAAAGGAAACCTTGGAAAACTGTTTATTTTCTAAAGAGGCTGGCTGGAAAATCTATCCGAAGTACGAAGGCTGTGATCAAGTAGAAATGTTCAACCGGAAATTTATCAAGTTCCCGACTATGCATTATCAACATCGAAGTCTGTGAAAGTGTACACTTTACTTATCAGTGTCTTAGGGAAACTCGTGTCGTATGTAGGTGTATGGTAAAAGTGGCACTTCTATACGGACAAGTACACGAACTGTATTGTGTCTATAATCTGGATTTTACCATGAACGTTTTTGTGTTTAAACAAAGGAAAAATTACCGTAGGATTGTTAGGGTCGATACACTGTTGCACGCTTTTCATACAGTCGCATCGATCGCCTGTGTAACCTGGTTTACAGACACAGGTGCCATCGCATTGACAAATCCCTCTTTGTGGTCCTCCGCAAACTTGATTATCATCCGAAGCTCGTTTACATCCATGTCGGTCACACTCACAATAATCGCCTTCATATCGTGCCAAGTTGCATTTACACTTTCCACAAGTACACCGACCGCGGCCAGAACATGGCTTTAAACAAGAACAAAAAACAGACGAAATTGTATCACGAGTCAACGATATATTAGGTGGGTTCTAACAGAATATGCTACCCGAGGTGCAACGCTCCGACAAAAGCAAAACGGATCTTTGTCAGCATGGCTCAATCTCTTCCAACCAAAGAGAAACGAAAGATAAACCGGACGACTGGTATCTCTAAGGCCAATCTCGGAAGCCACGCCTAACCTGAAATCAGCAGAGTAAGGTACAACACGTTCACTTTTCGTGCGGAATGGAAATCAAAGCTCCGTTGCCCATGAACCTTAAGGCAAAAGAAACATTACGTTAATGATTCCATGAAAATAATCCAGGCGGAGGATTCTTACAGATGAGAACCACATTCAACATTATTTAGAATATTCCGCAAAAAGCGACACTATCGATTAAGCAGTATTTAGTAGCTAATAAATTATACGAGAGTCGAAAGGCAGTGAAAAATACACACCAAAAATACAAAAGTGATTCCTAAGCGACCATGCAGAAGTCTAGGAAGTGCCACAAACAGAAAATTGATTAGGTTAATTTGTTTTAATGCGCAATGCAACAAAACCAGACGTGGATCCAGCAGCCATTCTTGAGTGAATATGAGTAAGTTAATGTCGTGTGCGCGAATCAACAGCTATCGACAGCGGCCGTGCAGAAGTTAGTAAAAGCGTAGAAACTGGCTAACCCAACTACAAGTGGACACTGGGGACAAGAGAAAAATCCGGGGGAGAATTCAGCTTGACAATGATCCACAGCCGACAGCACTACCACATGGTCACTTTTAGCGAACAAGAGAAAGCAACAACTATTCATATTAAAGGGCAACGAAATATAAGGCAGCAGAAACAAAAAAATGATTGGACAGTGAGGGAAAAGGCCGCAATTAATAGTTGGATTAGATAAAAATAAACCAATTTCCTGAGGTGAACAATTGACGCTGACTTAAATCCCACGTCTCTGTCGGTTCCCCCGTAGATTGTATCAATAGCATTTTTCTACTGGCTGCAAAAGGATTATTTTTGGACGGTGTGGTGACAGTTTTGTCAGCCGTTAGAGCCATCTCCCGTTTCCTGTTGGCCAATCCAACAGTTCCCTTATCTGATCGACTTCGTTTCTTATTCAGCAGCACGCCGTTCATCTTGTATATTGGCACTGTTTTCGATTTGACCTGCATTATTTCGGACTGCGTTGGTTATATTATTTAATGTTCTCCCGACACTAAGTAGTAGTAACCTACTGACTCCATAAAACTGAGTCTTGTCACATTTGTCATGTTTATCGTTGTTTGATTTATTACCGTAATGAACCATTGTCTTCACTACTGTTTTCAACCTTTGATACCTGGGCGGATTGATTTATTGGCGCCACTTAAACTGAGTGGCGTTAACTATTCGTTCCAACCAGATTGATTCGCCGCTCGCGCTCGACAATGGAATGTGATCCAATCGACTGCGTGTTACGGATTGGTTACGACGTCGTACAGAATCAACAGCCGCTATGCGACACACTAGCCGAAATGTTAACCACTTAAAGCTGTTAAAGTCCAACAGGGAACAATCGCAGTAATCGATGGTAACTTGCCAGTGGGTGTCGTTGCCGTAAAATTTTAGCGAGTTGAATGCAATATTAGAAAGTATACAGACACTTGCCTCTTTTGCACCCTCTTGCGTGCACTGAATGATCATAGCGGCATCACCGCCGGCGCTCGTTTCGGCGGAACATTCACAGAAATCACCAGAAAAACCCGTATGGCAACGGCAAGAACCACACTGTAGATAGCCACGGGACTGGCATCGGGCTGATGGCAAGGGATAATCCGGAGTTGGAAGCCTTTGGCAGGTTGGGCAGTTACAAGCAGCTTCAACTTGTAGCACAGCCTCGAAAAAATTAGGCGAACAGTAAAGAAAGAGTGAGAACATCAACAGGAATAAAAAAATATCGTAGGAAAGAAGACGTTTTAAGCGTACGAGAGAAGTAGATCACTGCATACCATGACAATAAACGAATGTTTTCCCCATCAATGCTGTCCACCTCAAAATGTTCAAAAAAACACTTACGCGCCCCACACCACATTCGAACCCTGATACCAGACGCACCCTTATACAAGAGATTTGGTTGAAACATTGGGTTCCCTTCAATAACTTCATCAATGCAGAAAGAAGACATATGTTGCGATATGTTAACATTTCGTTTACTCTCATCAGTCGCAAACGTAAAACATGCGAGTTATATGACACACAAATAGAGATAGACAGGGTATGGACACGCACACAGTCACACCACACGTCATCACCACCAAGGCAAGCCTATGGGTTGTTTCAACCACTTTTGTGCACATAGCACCGGCTGGTGAGTTCTAATCAGCATGGCTTCACTAAAGGCCAGTAGCTTCGGGTTCTGTTGATGTAACAATATTTTGAATGATTTAACTGGGTCAACCTGGTGACCTGTTATCATGAGGTGTCTGGCAATCGATGATGCGGGGCTTCGAGTGACGGATTCACCGGTTTCAGATTGTGTCATTTCGGGACGTGTTCTGCTACTCGCTGAGATAGCTGTCGGTCTGTTCTGCCTATGTAAACGTCACCGCAACTGCAAGTGAACTGGTAAACAACGTGAGAGACAGAATGGTCAGACAAACTGCGTTCGCGATTGTGTAGAACGGGTCCTTTGGTGGTTTGAACCAGGCGTAATTGGGCAGCTGGATACGTACGGGATAGGGCAGAATTCAATTTGTGCTTGATGTCGTTTGCCAGATGGTCGCCTTTGTATGCGTGTCCATACCCTGTCTATCTCTATTTGTGTGTCATATATAACTCGCATGTTTTACGTTTGCGACTGATGAGAGTAAACGAAATGTTAACATATCGCAACATATGTCTTCTTTCTGCATTGATGAAGAATTTGGTAAGGGAACACCTAGTTGCTATAAGTCAAAAATAAATTACCCTGGAAGAAAAATAATTCGGAGCAAATCAACTTACGCAACCAAACAAGGTGTCTCTTATCATGACGTTGAAAGCAACGTGTGAGGTGAATACTGCTAGGCTGCCCAAATCCAAACAAGCGAAGTCACAGCAATCCAATTCGAACCTACAACTGTACGAGCGGTAAGCGAAGGTCATCACCAACGAACTACCGCGAGGCTACGTTCAAAAGAATCCAGCAACACTAATTAGGAAGTTGTGAGGTGTAAAGAATGGGCATCAACCATGTGTTAAGAAATGATGAAGCTGACAGCGAATGGCTAATTACCAAGGTATAGTCACCCAGATGAGAGCAGTTTAATCCATTTGCTTTAGATCCGCGAACCCCGTTTGTCTTCAAGTTAAGAAAATGCTTTATACATATTGTGACGGGAACATTCAGCGTTTACGCAACCACATTTGCAGCAGACAGAACATTTTGTTAGGGAAATAGTTTAACTTCACGGTCAATTCCTATGTAGTTTGATGAATAAACAGTCGAACTTTATAGAGCTGACTAAACTGGTTGGTGGTTCAGAATTAGGATGAAAAAAACAGCAGCCAAAGTGAAAATGAAACCGACGGGTGAAACGACTGTAAAACATTAAACGTAATCTTAGCAGGAAAGTTTTTTTAAAAAGTCACCTTATTCTCCACTTAAAGATACAGTTTTCCATCGTTTAGCCTGCGCTATGTGCTGACTATGTGAATAGCCCGGTGACTTGGTAACACGCATTTTAAAAATAGATTGATTATTTGGATAACACACTCAAGCACGATACACACTCGACCGTGCGTGTCATACAAACCGAAGTGCCTACCACATAACACGTCAACAGAAGCACAACGTCTGCGTGGGTTTCGAAAATGATGACCGTTACAGGCCGGCATTGTTGTCACTTGTGAACACCTCAGTACCAGTTGGAAAACCACATGAAATGTTATATGAAAATTTTTTTAAATAAAAAAACAGTACATCGCAGCCGTGTAATGACAGATGCTTAGACAGAGTATTGAAATGATCCCCTTATGAAGCAAGACTAATCAGGCCGGGACTAATCAGGTCGAGAAACGGTCAGGAATACGCGTTAAGTGAAACGATCTTGAATTAGACAGTAGCAAGAAAACTGAACCAAACATTATCACGTGGATCACAAGCAGAACATCAAATGACGTAAAATGATACGGATATCAGTAATAGATGCTCACATCAGACGTTGTGATTCGGTAGGTCTTAGATGGTTGAACTAAAATGTGAACTCTTGGATTTCAGCTGCCCACTTACTTGGTCCTCTAGCGCGACCATCTTCAAGCTGACGGTCTTCTTCCCAGCAAAGCATCGTTTTGGCTTTACTGAAATTTGATAATCTATGCGTCCGCCGACAGGGTGATCATTACATACGGTCTTCTCAGAAAAACTACTTTCGTGATTGCACCTGGTGAGCAGTAGAACCTAAAATTAAAAATACAGCACCGAAACTTCATTTAAAAGCTTGAAACCTCTAGTCTGATTCGTAACAGGCGACATAAAAGTCTATACTCCCCAGAAATAATACGGAATTATAAGCTTTGGATAACGTGTCAAAAAAACATATTCGGAGTTATGGATGAGGGCAGTTAAGCATCAGTGTGAAACACTGATGTATTGCTGTCTATGATGATGATGATGGACGACGGCCACAATATTGCCAGTTACAACGCTTCAGAAACCAAAACGGAAAATACAAACCCCTGGAGACAGTAAACAACTTAATTTGATAATGTCTAACTGCATAGCTTGGCAATGCAACTGAAAAAACAAGTACCAGAACAATAGTCTCACATCCGATGGACATCAACAACTAAGACGACAATAGGAGTACTTTTCGCATTGACTGTAAGGTGACATCACGTCCCAGTGAACTGGTTCGACTGCACCTGTAAGCCACAGCCCGACTGACTGGCATTCGGTTACTTTATCCCGTTCTGTGGTGTAGAAAAATGTATGCAAACCTTGAAGCCCTTATGAATACGAACGGACACATCTCGTTACATAGATTTGCGACACTAAATAGGTGATGGAAAATGCGTGCGGATCCAAAACCACCAGTATCAACTAATCACTAGGTGATCAGATTTTTTTGACCTTTACGCAAGTATAATCAAATATTGAGTTTACGTATCTCACAGTTAGGCTTTTACTAATCAACGTAACTATACTGATCTGATGATAAATTCTCGGAAACAACTGCCCAGTGTGAATCTTAAATTAACAATTAACACGAGAACAAAAATGTGAAACTGGGTCAACCGCATATTTTTACCGAATAGCAATGATGAAGAGTTTGGCTCTATGATAACGGTGGACAATCGAGAGGTAGGTCGTCAAACTTACTTCAAGGCTGTCAGAATCGTACGTCATCATCAGCTCTGCTTTGTTGGCAATTTTATCGTAGTTATCTCGTAACAAACGAACAATATTTGTTGAACTGTCAGACAGTATACCGACTGCTGCACTAGGTAGGAAAGCGGCCAATTTTGTGTAGAGTGCATGCAATTTGCTGTCGACAGCAAATATAACACTGATGTCTTTTTCCGTCAAAACTTGTGCAATCTGTAGGCAACACGACATAAACGACAGTATTAAATTTAGGCTAAGGTAAATAACAGATAAGTAGAGAATCAGAAAAGCTTTTCAAAACCACATGGTAGCATCTTCAGGATACTGAATATGAACAAGAGGCCAAGATAGCAGACAAACGGTTCGTTGATAGGTATGGTGAATCTTTTGTCAGGAGTGAAACGTTACCAATGAATAAAACTATGGATTACAGCTTACTAGGGGATTTTGATGGATGGAAACTGATCACCACTCGCACTTGCTTACAGTTAACACATTCCCATAGACTATCGAGTCAGCATCTTCGGGGTTTCGTTCTTGCCAGGGCTTGACAATAACGCTTATTTTTGTTAGGGTCGAGAATAAAAATCCAACCACGCCTTTGTGCGTCAAAGGTGTTGACCACTGTGCCACCGATGTCGCATCAGGCACGGTTGAAATGCCCTCTGCAAACACTCAGCCAATTTGCCTGACAATGGTGATTGCAGTACCAAATCGCCTCAACAACAGGCACGAAGCATTACTGGGTATAACTCACAAGCGAAAACGGCTGAGCGCTTGTATGTGATAAATCAATCGCGCCTCATCATCATCATCATCATATCAGCCATGAGCCTGACCAAAAGGTACTGTGGCTCGGGCTGCCGCTCACCTCAACAGTGACGTGGAATATCCTAGAAGAAAACGTTACTAAGAAGGTTGAAAATTAATAGAAGTCTAAGCAAAAGAACTAGAAATGGTATGGATGCAGGTACGCCATTGACTGCGACACGCCGCCATCTCGGATAGCGTCTCCAACCAGCGGTTTGAGTGATCACGAGGACCCCATCCAGGCAGGCGACACCTACCCACTTTACTCAGTGGAGCAGTCAGGGTTTCATATTTCGTGACCCAAGTGTGAAACTGTCCACAGTCTCAAGCGGATTACCTGCAATAAAGAAAGTAGGAGTGGAAATGCCCCAGTCTTGAAGTAACACTTTGCACTTTGAAGGTGCGAAGCGCATTCCATACAAACCAGCCCGGTCATTCACCTTGTTCAGCATGGTCTGCATGTCTTCGGCAGAGGGGCTAAGTAAGACAATGTCGTCCGCGTACTCCAGATCGGTCAACCGAGCGCCAGGAAGAAGCTCAACACCAAGTCCACTGGACTCCTTAAGCGCACCCTCCAAAATGTCGTCCATGACAAAATTGAACAGGAAAGGGGAAATCGGACACCCTTGACGAACACCACTAGAAGTGATGAACGCCCGAGACAGCTGTCCATAAACCCTCACCCTGCTTGCAGAGTGAGCATACAGTGATCTCAACAGATTCACGTATTTCCCTGGTACCCTTGCGAAGAAGACAGTTCCAGAGAACGTTACGAGCAACTGAATCGAAAGCAGCCTTCAGGTCCAAAAAGACCAAGACCGTCGGCTGCCTATAAGAGTGCCGATGTTCCAAGATCCGTCGCAAGGTAAAAATGTGGTCAACGCACCCTCGACCGGATCGGAATCGTGCCCACGAAGCTGTGGTTGGAGTTCTAATCCCGACGGTGGGAAGGATGTGTACTACTGGTGAGCGCTGACGAAAGCGAAAATTCGAAAGGGGCTGGCTGGAAATCAATTCGGAATGTGACAGCTGTGATCAATTGTGAGGGACGTTCAACTTAGGTTGTGGATTCTCAATCGGTTTCAACTATATTCCAAATAAGAACTAGGGAAATTGACAGAATGAATTAAAGGGCGTCTGTTAAGATAAACCCAATAGTAAATCCGGAAATAACAGTAAACTACGTGAGTGAAAGAACAAAACACATTTTACCCATTCACCATCATTACCATCATTTGACACCAATACGCTTAGAGACGATACTGACGCTTAACTGTTAAATAACTACCGAAAGAGCAAACACTAGTCTAACTATGAAAAAGGAATGGGAGTAAGTCGCTGAGACAGTGTCTAAACTCGAGCAAGTAGTATCTAGGTGCTTATAGATTACAACCAAATTACCAAGTTGTAAGGGCGAAATTGCATCCTTACAGTTCTCACTAACCCCGACCACAAGTTGCGCTTACTTCACGAACTGTCAACCAACACCATTCCTACCTGTCAATAGGATTGGCCGCCACATCTCCCAATGTTCCGAACTAGTACCCAGGTGAATTATGAGGATTCATGGTTATTAGTTACCAACTTACTGGTAGTTATTTTCGGTTTCAGTTTTGAAGTCATCGATTAGTCAACCCGTCCTAGATGCAAACTAGCTGGAGACTCAACAGGGTACACAAACGACTGGCATTCTTGATGCACGCCTAACTACTTGGATCTATGCACCTTGAAGGTTTGGACAAGTGCACTCAATCGATCTTCACGGTTTGAAACCTACCTTCCGTTGCAAATTGATCTACGGCCTACGAGCGCGTAAACAGATAACAGAATAACGGTTAATGAAACGGCGGTCAACGGCAATGAACAACGGACTACGGAGTATACACGACTAATTCGTAACTTCCCGGCCAACCCAACCACCCGAGGCTAACGCATGAACACAGGAAAAAGACTGGCCTCCGGACAGAGCTTCTTTATGTCGCTCAGTCCGAAGACAACATGGTCACAAACCCGTTCGTATTTATAGGGTTTGGGACTAGCAACAAAGCAAGGTCAAAAGAATGGACCAGACAAAAGTCCAGACAGTACAAGTAGGCGTGTAGTCGGGATGACAACAAAAGTTGTCACGATGGCTGGGGGCGCTCGTGAAGACTGGAGACCATGGCAACTGTGAAGGTCACTTCAACAGTAATGAGTTAGGCCTTTCCAAAGGCAAATAAAACGGTATTTTCGGGGAATTGGATTCTTCCCCGACACCTTCTAACGCTCTGATGGTTTATGCGTTGAGATAAACTGAAGCATGCGACTGAAAACAACTAGTCACGAGCAAGGTCATCAGTACGTTTTACATCGGCAAAATTTAGCGACCGTCTTGCAGCAGTAAGATAAAAAGTGTTCAGACTTTAACCTCGTAAACGCGCCTTTTCCACACCAGACGCCTCAAGTTGTAGGGCACTAGTTCACTTCCCACACCCATGTCGTTCGGGATACAGCCTACTCATTCGCAATCTGACGATTGGGCCAACCGACACGACGTAACGCTAACTGAGTACAACTTTGTGAAGACCTCATTCAGGTGGTTAGTGTAGACGATGGCTCAACGTCGATCGACATCTCAACATCGGAACAGAAACCCAGCGTCTACGAGAGCGAAACACTTAACACTAACAGGTCATGGGTTTCACTCCGCTACTTCGGTTGTGATCATATGCTATCGCAGCCCCCAGGATGGCGTTTTCCGAAACACTGCTGGTCATGTGTCACAAACCGGCTCTTTCAACAAGAGGTATCGACGCAACCAAACTCGTTGCTGTGACAATGAAATCACTTACCCCATCCTGATATGAATCAATACGAAGTGCGTTCGTTTCATAGCTATGTAGCTATGCACTAAGCCGAATGGTCTGTTTCATCATTTGCTGAGAATAAACTAAATGCTCGCATCTAGCAATGTATGTCATCTCGCCGTCCTGACAAAGCGAAAGTATTGGAGCATACGCTCGTCAAACTGAATCACGTAGTGATCGCAACTTCAGTCACTAGCAGTTAGTAGAAACGTTTACTCTGGCTAGGATTCTTTTTGAAAACTTGACTATCCGAAGTCGGGGAAACAAAAAAACTATGAACCTGTTTTCTCTGTTTGGCCATCAGGCTAACTACAACACAAAGAATATAACTAACCAAGGTAAGTAAGAAAAGTGTCCAACGGAGGTTACGAACTGTGTCCGCTGATGATTACACAGTCATTGCTCTAAATTCAGTTCGATTAGTTGTGGGCCAGAGGAGTCCATACCAGCTTTCATCGAGTGCATGGGTTAGGGCCGCATAACTCGAATACTAATCGTTCCGATAGCAGTCAACACTCGGAATCTTACTGGTTTGGATCAATTTTCTTGGCATTTGGTAGACAAGCTGAAAAACAGCTTTCTTACTGACATACTGATTGGAGTAGATCAAATGAGTGACAACCGCGCTTTGAGCCCGTGTTACTGGCACAACTGTTCAACTAAGCAGAATGGTGTTTACGTACTTTAGTAGGCAATTGTTTTTGTAGTGAGGCTAACCCAGGATGCTCGCCACAAGCAAAATGAGCACCCACAGAAGCAAATTGCAGTACATAGATGTTTGCCCTTCAGTCATGACAAGAGAACGGAGGTTGAACGGGAGTTCACACACAACTGAGGTGCAAGGTAAATTGTTTGGAGTGGATTTTGAGCGATCTGTAATTAATCTCAGCAACAGCATCTCCCTTGAATAGAACGCACCGGATGGTCATTCCGTATAGATGGTTGTAGAAAGTCTAACTCACCTTCTAAAATGTCAGTAGTACGGACCTACAATGGCCTAATTACCAGATATCGCATAAGGTTCTGGTTTTAGTTTACCGGTACGAATCCATCAAAGTGGATGTGCTGATCACACCAAGTCTGTGTTCCGCACATTCCTCGCTAGACTGAACCACCTTCTCTTCTTAGTATGCTAGTATCCAGAAAATTTAGCTAATCACTGTTGTTTGACTTGTCGGATGTCATACGTTGGGCGCAATTTATTTTTCGGTAATTGGATAAAATTGCTCACAAGGTTAACTCGGTTCCCATCGACAGTGTCGCGTACACAAACGCAACGGATCTTTTCCACAGATGCCTTCACGTAAACTGTAACGCACACATATCGTATTTCATCAGTTAAACATTGCAGACCAACTTTCCCTCCGTGTATCTGGCACTAGCCCCACTCGGGACTGTTTTGCCGTTGTTTCAAGAGATCAAAAGGATAGAAAGAGCGTGAAGCAGAAATAAAAATGGTACGCCATCGGTGCCTGTCCCTACTGGTTGGGAGAGCTGATTCGCGACAGTCAGGAAACATGCGAAGTACACTGATCACTAACGAAATTGTGCAGTCGAAGATGGTGACCCACATTCAACTATAGCTGTTGTGGAATGAGCAGATAAGGTGAAAGACGAGAGGATGACTACTGCCATTAGGGTCATTATTCGACAACATGTTGATTTACTGAAACTTTTTGAAAGCATACGAACGAATAACCACAAAACATACAACGAAGCCACCGATTCCCTTTCGTGGAGGAAATAAAAGGCTTTTTTGTTTACAGTGAAGCTTTTAAACTTACCCAAAAATGGATATGGAGAGACAACACAGAAAGTTTGTTAAGAAAGCGTACTGACGGTTCGATCAACAAAAATTCACTTTTTTTTCCTGCGACAACTCTACAGAATGCGTTTTCCAACGTTTTAGAAATGTTGGTGATATATCCGAGACCAGTTTGGAAGGATTCCGTACTGTGAGTGAACAGTCATATTTCGCCGTTGGTGTATTGGTGTGTAAGTTATCTTTCTTTTCAAGAATTAATGAAAGCGACCTAACGGTATTTACCTATTCACCTTAAGCTAACTTACGGTAAACGCAGCCAACACGCACACCTGGGTGCTCCATATAATCAAGTATAAGAAACATGCTCTGCAAACAATGTTTTTCGATTGCACACTATATATGGGAACATTAACTTTCTGCCGTGGTTTGAGGAATTCTGAAAAAACACAGTCCCGTTTTGTCAATACTGATAATGCGTGATCGGTAGTAACTAATTACATTTTAAAGGGAAAAAAGCTGAAGTGCGAAATTTTTGGAGACCAGCAGTTTGATAGTCGCGTTGTCTACACAACTATAATGAGAAACAAAGCGTACGAGAACAGATTACATCTGACCCCCTTCTCTATAAACTTGTTGTTAAATAACAGCAACCTAGTAAACTTAAACCGTCAGTCTGTACGAATTAGTCTGTTAAACCAGAAAGCGAATCCAGCCTGCTGGATAGATCATAAACCTGATGAAAAATGATGATTGCTAAAAGTGGGTACTCTTAAACTACACATAAGATAGCCAATATAACAGATTTTTACGCTCTAGTTGATAGAGTTCTTGCGTTACAAGAGCACTATCTTCATGTGAGGTACTCATCACTTACTCAAAAATATTTGACTTCTCATCAGGTTAGAAAGCAGCTTGATTTGGCAAATGGCATTCAGAATCTGAAAGAACTGACGGGGAATTTTTGTCGCTTATATGTAACTTCAAACTACTACTTCTGAGTATAAAAATGCACTTCACCGGAATTGATACACGAGAGTATGCTAAACTTTATCTGTCAACTTGACGGTCAAAGAGTCTAGGTTACCAATACAGAAAACAATCAGCATAAACGAACATAATAATGGAGAAAATAGAAATAACGCTTGCCTCGCCAACGCTTGGGTAGTCTGTCTGATCAGCGGTGTGCCAGCCATAGTAACTTAGTGACGAATTAAATCGATCAGCTTGATAAGTCAATTGACATGTAGTTGGTGGAGGTCGAATTAGACCGGCAATACGACCATCGCCAGCCAAATGGAAGCCGCCATCCGAAGCGAACAGTACGATTTTTCGAGCGTTCGCGCGCCATTTGATATGATCGCCACAACGAGCTACCTGGAGTAGGGCGTCTAAACCACCTTCTGGACTGTCAAGATTACCAGAAGGCTAGAAAAATAAGTAAATATTATTCTAACTGTTATCAAAAAGACTGCTTCCATGCGATAAAAATTAACAAAAGTGAGCTCAAAAGCACATCAGAATAACGAAGATGAACCAGTTGTTAAAAGACGTATGGATGATCTAAACATCGCACAAAATAAAACGAACACTAACAGACCAGTTAAAAAAGGGATAAAATTAACACATAAAGGAAGATAAAACGAGCTCCTACGTGAGTGAGAGCGCAAAATGTAGCTAATTTAATCCGGAATACGTGATCTTAATCAGTGTAAACTGACATCCTGAGACATGCCGTGTATGTCTTGAACAACGCGGACACTTAAGTAAATTAAAACGTGTATGATGCTTGTACGCTAAGTGCGTATTTGACAAGAAGCAACCTGGATGATACGTAAGATACATGATGTCGTGTGGAAAATTAGACAGGAACATTTGGAGCCAGATTTAGCATCTGCGAACATATGTTCGATAGTTGACATTCACTTCAGCCGACTAATTCACTCAGGAGTGATCTTGAGTAAGCCTTTAAATGCATTGAGTTACAACAGTTTTAAAAACACTTCAAGTTTGAAATTGACTACCGCATCCCAATGACCATAACTGCCTTACCGAAAGTTATGACACTAGGATGATGAGGATAACTAAGCAGACTGTTTTTGATGCAGTTTCTCAATTAAATGAGGTGATAAATGGAATTTTACGACGTTCACTAATAAGACGTCAAGTCACTTAAGTAAGCGAAATACCGGTTTTTGCTGGCGCAACAGAACCTAGCCCGCGTGAGTGTTAATGACATCAAACGTGAATCTCCGAAGACGAATAAGAAACAAATGAGCACAACGGTTACGACTACCTGAAAAGGACAAGAACGACAGCAAAGACCACGAACAGTATCATGATCACGAATGGGAAGCAACGACATCGCAATGAAACGAAAACCATTGCAACTTAGGACCCACAACGATCAAACACATAAGGAAAAAGACAGCCTTCAAACGAGCTACATTTGCTGCTCAGCCTGGAAGCGGAAATGTGGTGCACGTTAGATGTGATTATAGGTTTTGAGTGGTCGTGGAGTTAGGGCACACAACGAATCGATCAGAGACGAGCGCCAGACTCGAAAAATAAAGAAAAGGGCATTCAAATTCATAAAACTGAAGTCCATTGTTTCGGAAACTAAGGCGTACTTTTGGAAAAATGTGTCAATTCGCGAAAGCGGCAATAAGTCGAAAATCAAGACGATATTTAGCCCTACCGGGCCAAGCCCGCAAAACATCGTAAGAGGAGAGAACCATAGACAGCAATAAACATGGGATTCACACTGATGCTTAACTGTCACAAAACCAGGAGGGAAAAAAAACATTATATAAGAAGAGAGAAGGAGGAAAGAACGGGGGGAGAAGTGGACTTGA
>LOND01002917.1:3138-14896 GCA_014220965.1 Paragonimus kellicotti | reverse complement strand
TTTCGACGCCAGGCTGGCAAATGCAACGCGTGCCTTCATTGTCGCCGTTGAAATTTCATCAGCAATATTACAAGCTGACGAGATAGTGCTACCGTAGTATGCGGACGTGTTCACAGTCTCAGGTGGATTGCCTGCAGTGAAGAGCGTAGAAGTGGGAAGCAGCATTTTGCATTTTGGAGGTATAAAGCACATTCCATACAAACCAGCCCGGGTCATTCACCTTGTTCAGTGTGGTCTGCATGATCTTCGGCAGAGGGGCTAAGTAAGACAATGTCATCCGTATCGGTCAACCTAACGTCAGGAAGAAATTCCTCATCAAGCTCATTTGATTCCTCAAGCGTACCCTTCATGATGTCGTTCGTGACAAAACTGGACTGGAAGGCAGAAATCAGACACCCCTGGCGATCACCACTAGTATTCCCTTGCAAAGAAGACAGTTTCAGAGAACGTTACGCGTAACCGAATCGAGACCAGCCTTCAGGTCTGAAAAGACCACGACCGTCGATTGTCTAGAAGAGTGCCGATGTTCCAAGATCCCTCTCGTGGTAAAATGTGCTAAGCGCATCCACGACTGGATAGGAATCCCGCCTGTACTTCGTGTATATGACTGTCTCTGGGCCTAGTGAGCCGACATAAAATGAGACCAGTAAGTGACAGGAAAGACACTAGACTGATGCCCCTGTCGGTATGTAGTTGTACTAAACAGTATCAGCCATGAAACCATTTTGTAGCTGAGAGACAAGACACAAGCGTTAGTGTGAGAATTTACTCTGCTGATGTGCGCTGTGTCTAGTTATTTATCTCTGAAGTATTCAACGGCCAGAAATGGTCGAAATACCCTCCGAGAAAGCCAAGCTAGTGGTACAGCTGTTTCCTCTCGTCCCACCAGAACACAGATGATAGTCTAGACTGGAGAAGTTCGGTTGCTCCAATCTCGAGGCGTACGGAGGTCCCTCCTAATGACACTCGTTTGGCCGTTTCTCTCCAAACATTTCAAATTAATTTGATGTTCTGACCGAGATAAGGCGAGTAGACATTTATGGTTAGCTATGGACGAGGATGACCCAACTTTAATGTCAAAGTGTAGAGTTATGAACATTGGCAGCTCTGAGTAATGCGCATTACCATGACGGCTAACCGCTTTAGACAAATCTTGTCGAGACGGACCTAGGAACCTTTGTTTCGCACACTCTCCCGACTTATCCGAACGTTGAGGCGAATGCGGAAGAGGCTAGTAACACTGGCGCTACTCAAATGTCTCTTCGGCCAGTTCGATCCTTATTGTTCACAGCTTCTCTATAACAATCTTGTTTGACTACACCTTGAGAACAGTGCCGTCATCTGGTGACCCTATCTCCAAAAGGACAAGCTGCTCTTGAAAACTATGCAACGTCGTCCCACTAAATTAGTCTGGGGGCTGAAAACCCAACCTTAAATAGGACTTTCGTCACTGATCCTTCACCCTTTAGAATGTTTCAAGTTGAACATCACCCACAATTGATCGCAGCTGTCGCATTCCCATAGACTTTCCAGTCGGCCCCTTTCGAAAAGAAGCACTAGACTCGAGTTTCGCTCTCATTAGAGCTCGTCAGTAGTGCATATCCTTGCCACTGCCGGGACTAGAACTCCGGCCTTGCTTTTCATGAGGCAACCGTGTTTACCACTGCGCCATTGACCTCACATTAGGCACGACCGAATTATCATATGTGAACGCTCAACCACTTTCGCTTGTGAGTAATGAATGTTGTCAGCTTGGAGGTGAATTGGTATTAACCTTCTTGATAATGAAGTTTCTTGATCATCCCTACCAGTGGAGGAAATAACACTTCACTGAGGGGTCACCCCTTAAACTGGACGCCCAACACAACAAACTGGAATGTAGACGGCTTTTTTTTCGTTGCGTTTGTGAAGCTTAAAATGCCCTCCCTGATCATACTGTTTTCGTTAACACTGTATCAACTTTCAAGGCTCGCCTTGGTCAACACTTACTATTCCGGTTCGGATACTGCATGTTTATTACACGTTCCAACCCATCGCAGAGGAACCTGAAATTTTAAAAAACGAGATACGAAACTCTCGAGAACACACTCCTTACTTCCATCTCCAATCCAGTGATACACATATCAGGTTACATAACTAACCTAAAACGTTATCAGGTTCTAGGTTACTTAGACTTCGTCCAGCCAAGCGAATAGCACTGGTGGTTCTACGTGCCAGTATTTTGGGAAATTCATGTCTTATTGAATAAGGATACCAAGATCACGTTGACAATGGATGAGCTGAAAGAGAATCTCAGTTATGTATGCAGTTTTTTCGGTTAACCTGGAGGATCGTGGACTTCGTTATATTGGGGGCTGCTGGCTTTGCGCCGATCACAGATAGAACTTATCTTGGTCGGCATGGCGTATGTCCCTATCCGCCGAACTAAACGCTGCATCCAAATATTCACGTCGTCCGAACAAGTCAGACATTGCATGGTAGTAATGGTACTATTAGCTAATATGAGAAACGGCGGGTGCAGGAACCGAACCTCGAGTTGGGCCTCTTGCAGCCAGGTGAACCAGAGAATTCCTTCAGACTGAACACCGCAGTGTTGCAATACAGTGGGAACTGTGGAGATGACGTGTAAAAAATTGAGCACGTCTTACAGTTTGTCGTAAATCCAACGACATGATCTACCTGTTTTAAATATATCTGAAAATCAGAAGCGGACATTGAAGTCGACGTTGTGTATAAGAGACAGCATTGTTATAGTTAATTGTACCCACTGCTGTCACATCGCACGATCCTCAGGTGTTACTTTTTAGCTGTTTTATTACGACTGAAGGCCACTCTCTTCGGATTCACCATTGCAAAAACACTCGTCACATTTCAAGTAAAATAAGGTCGGCTTGGTTGATAAGAAAACTTATTGTGAACTCATTCCTAAAGAATCCAAGATACTTTAAATGTATGGCTTACCAAAAACCCATACTTTTGAGAAATAAATTGCTGAAGGCCAACTTGCCACGTCACAGACCGGTCCAGTGGCTCATTTGATTGTTGAAACCACTACGCAAAAAGATTGCTCACAATAGCATGGAAGACACATTTTCACTTAATTCCTTACGAGATCTCAAGCCAAAAGACGAGGCAATAGTATCTTTAGATGCAAAATTACCCCCTACAAAAGTTTCGTTAACCGAAGTGATATCCGTTATTTACGACTGTAGCGGAGTGTCACACCCTACACTACGTTTGAAATCCGTAAACTCTTGTACCTGTATGGTACGAATATCCAGTTTTTATTCGGTGATAAATTTTACCGACAAATTGATGGCGTAGCGATGGGAGGTCCACTGAGGCTCGTACTCGTTAATACTATTATGGCACATTTAGAAAGACAAGCAGCAACGTTCAATTACTCCACGACGCCAACATATTCCATGTGTAACTCACGAAAGCATGCTGACCAACTCTTTGCACAGCTCAGTAGTCTTCACCCAAACATTTTGTTCACTACGGAAGTTCAGGAGAATAGCAAACTTTTTCCCTTAAATGTGGAAATATCTGTCAACGATTATGGATCCATTACGAGAAAAGTGCACAAGATGCTCACCCGGACGGGGTAGTATATTTATTTCAAAATTTCCATATCAGCACCAGTCACATGTGGCCTCGTTCGAACATTCTTCGATAGGAATAACAGAATTTGCTCACCTGAGACAATCAAAGAAGAATCCGTTTTATCCACCAAACACCTACAGACAACGGCCACCCCGCACATTTTATTTTGGAGTACGTCAGAGTAAGGTAAAAACGGTCACTATCAGAAAGTCTCGCACAGACATATAAAACATTGTCATACAAAGGTGAAGGTGCAACCACCCTCATTCAACATAACCTAAAAAGTGGCATCAAAGCTACGTACAACGCGGTAGAAGATTGATCAACCAGACGACACAGCTTCCGCGTACAACGAAGAAAAACCTAAGCAACTGCTCGCCACACGTAAGACCATTTGAAGGCTTAGAACACGCCTCACAGCGCATATCAAAATGGCCAGTGGACAAAACAGGCGGTGCCCAACCTTCTATGACACGATAACTGAAAGAAATAGGACACGTTTGTCCGAGTGGAGAGAGCTCTTCGTCTGTTTCATGGTCCAACCAATAAGCATACTTCGCTTTTTCCCAAAATAAATTACTGAATTGTATATAGAACGACATGAAGAGGCCAGTCACATGATAACGTACCCGCGAGAACCGACGATTTCACATTCTCAATTTTCGAGGTTGGACAGCCGCGGTCTGCGAGGACAGAGAACAAGGCACATCGGTATCCAGGACCTTCTTTTGTGTCATCGAATTCATCATCAAAGCACCACGAACATCGAGGATCAATGCCCATGCATTCTCCACAGTCTTTCGCTCTCCCACAAGCTGGATTATCATTCACTGCTTGACTGGCAACGCACTGAAAGGCGAAGATGAAAGTCAAACAGCCCAAGCATCCTGAGGGCCATGCAGCCGCCATGGTAGACAGAAATAAGATAGGTTGCAGCGCCTGATGCACAAACAAGCAAGAGCAAACTTGGATCACATAACCAATTTGAAGTCTAAAAACAATCCCGTTGTCGATAAAAGCTTAGCCTGATTTTGTTTAAATACGCTATATAACTCGTCTGAGAAGGTCACAAATGGCTCTTGTGAAGTTTTTTCAGCGATTCAGCGATTGATACACGGGTTCGAGGCAGAGGCCCAAGTTCCCGGATCCAGTCGGTTTTTCTTGCTCAGTGTCAAGCGGGCGTCTGTTGATCTGAAATGCAATCATTGAAAACAGGGTGTAGCACCGCTCTTGGGGATTACAGTAAATACCAAGAACAGAGTAAGATTACTTGCATAATGGGTTTTTGGTAAATGAGAATCAAGCAAAGCTTTTGAGAGATCATGAGAAGTGTTGCTGACGACCGCAAAAAGAAGACTGTCTCAAAAGTTCATAACTCTGTAAGAAAAACCTCCGAGGAGGAAAGTTGAAAATATCCCAGCGGTGTCCTCGCCGGCCGTCATCATTCGCTATGATGAAGAATTGTTCAACGAGACCTTACTTTAAAGAATAAGTGTGTGAGAATTAAATCACCGCGGAGTCGTCAACGTTCAAGTGGAGTCGTACGCGACATTTCTCAAGCCCGTGACTAGTTTGGTAGCCGCGCGCTGGACACGCTCAACAGCTAATATGTCTTTCTTCAGGCCGGTATACACGACCTGATTAGCATACTCGAGGAGCGGTCTTATATAAACCCGTAAAGCGTTTGAAACGCTCTCTTGTCTATGCGGGGGAAAGTGCGCTTAATCATCCTAAGAGCGGTGAATCGTTTCTTTGCCGTCATCTCACATCAATATCTGGTGGTGATACGCGAAAGATAAGTTAGACGACAACCAGATGCCCAGATCTTTCTTCAGATCGATTTTCATGATATCTACTGTGCCGAATGCACTATGAATCACGAAGGCATTGCCAGAGTCTCCACCGAGTGACATATGTGCGCATTTCATTGTCATTTAGTGGGAGACTCCAATCGTCCGACCAGCGCTTAATCGCGTCAAGATCAATCTGTAATGCACTGGGATCAGTGGCATTCCAGATTTTTAGGTCATCGGCATATAGGAGGGCGTTGCTGGAAATATTTTCCGGAAGGTCATTGATGTAGATCAGAAATAACAGAGGACCTAACACTGACCCTTGAGGAACTCCCGCAGAAATGAAAGAGGGAGATGAAAGATCTGATCCGGTTTAACTCTAAAAGTTCTATTATCGAGGAGGGGATCAATCCAGTGAAGAACCTCTCCTTGAATACCATACGCTTCCCGTTTGCGTCTCATAGGACAGAGTGAAACTGAAACGGGTGGAAAGCGTGTCAGAAGCTTTAGACAGCGACTATTCATTTCCATTCTCCCTTGCTCTGCAGCGTCGATGAGTTGCGCAGTCTTAGGTTATTTGCGCCAGTACGTCTGGCATGGGGAACTTCGTGAATAAAACCACAAGGTGGTGGTCGACACGTTGACGTCTCTGGTTATATGATTCAATGTTGCCCACTTCCAACCTTCTGGGAAGAGGCTTGTGTAGTGGCCAGCGATCGTATGGCTACTTCGAGGAACCCAGCTGCAAACGTGCTCTCTCGCTTGTCTGCTCAGTAAACGTGAATCTGTGTAAGTCTGCTACATGTGGGTTAATATGAAACCAGTGCTACTATCCTCAGTCGTGCACCCAATTGAACGCAACGAATGCTTGTTCTCTTCTTAATGACTCATATAGCGCTGCATTTTTCAATGTTGTTTCACCCGAAACTTTTCGATTGTTATTTCGCGCACTTGAAAGTTCTGAGCACATTTTGCTTGGCGCGCCACTCGGTGCCGACCAGTGAGATGGAATTCACTTCGAATTGTTTTTCTCTCCTTCCTAGGTTGACGCAGTTGATCCCAGACTAGGCTGAGACTGATTGCTCATAATAGTTTTAAACATTGCCGGAAATATACAGTTTCTCCCCAAGCTTTACAGCGTTATTTTGGTTCAATGCCTATTGCGACTACAGTTATCCTGCCGTTCAAGAAAGATGTTTTAAACTGTTAGTGGACAAGGGTCAAGTGCATATCCACTTGTCCACTACAACTGCCCCTTACTCCTGTTTAACCTTTCCTTAATCTCGTAGTTGAGTAACGTGTTCTCAGCGAACGTTTAGTGGCGAACCGTTGCCGACAATTTACAAGTTGACGACCACGCCAGATTCCGGAAAGTGAAAAATGTCATGAAAACCAGCGGAAGACTATAGGTACTCAAGTGAACAATATACGACCGACGCGATGGTAAAGGCAATGGGCACCTTCACGGAGGTGGTCAAGAACTTTTCTCTGCACCNCATTGAGTAACCACATGTTCATCAAAAGATGTAAGGCATAAGTTAACACTACGAAGCTTCTGATGAAATACGCCGAATTAATAGTTTTCCATAACTAACAAAGCATTTTTAACGATCTACCAGGTGGCCAGAACAGTAACCTACATTTGATTGGAGTTAAACATAGTGCAGCTTAATAAATGAAGGTTAAAACGAGTCGCTGAAGACGCACAAAAAACATACTCGTGTGACTTGAGTTTTTTCCTTAAATTCTTCAAAATTCTCCGTCAGCGATAAAATGTGCTTGAAAAGAAACGGAGGGTCACATTGTAACGGTTTCGTTCCAACATTAAGACATGGATTCCGCAAGTACTCTGGAGTGGGAACAACGAAGGGGAAAACCGGTTTGTCAACAAATGCGCCAAAGCCCATCTGTAATTTTTTTGTTACATTCCGCATAGTGAGCACAATATCATTGGTTAAATGTGAGACTGTCTCCAAATCATCGCTCATTGTGTAGCTCAAATCAGTTAGGAAGTACAAATCTACCGGATAGTCCGAGATAGACTGAAAGGTGAAGTTAATCACTAGAGCTTCGTTTGGTCTGACGCTGACAGATCTCCAACGTGGTGTAAGCTGAACATCACCTGAAGGAGAATGCGATGATTCCACTTCATAATCTAAAATGTAAACAGTGGACAGGTTAGACACTGGAAAGAAACGACTTCTGTGCCAGAAAAAGTCGTCAGAGTAATGTTTCATGAAGGAAAAAATCTTAAGCACCGTTTAATGAAAAACTATTCAGAGAACGCGCTGAAAATGTGGAATATACACAAAGCTTATAGTAATACCTGCCCTAGGGTCTCACGCATTACAGAAGTAATAACCCGGTTAGCACAAGCTTGTCTTCGAGGTATCAATGTCGTGAATACCACCTTAGCAGCCAACACCAGTGCCTGACTGTCATAAAAGGAAGCGGAACAACACTTGTTTAAAAGTAAGAGAAACAGGGAAACATCAGTGGTTCTCACTGACACTTGACTGCCACAAAACCAGGAGGGAAAAAACATTATATAGGAAGAGAGAAGAAGGAAAGAAGGGGGGAGAAGGGGACCTAACTACTAAAAATAGCTACGTCTATATTCAAACATACAACATCAAGGCGCCTACACCTTGCAAACAAACAACCGAGCTGTAAGTGAAAGTAAGGCGTCATCAGCAAGACAGCTTCCTTACGGCTTTCACTGCCCCCGCATTCACTTCACAGACAACTCGGCCAAACAACGACAACATTCACGCCACTGAGCTCGATTAGCCGCCATCTCACCTAACGTCTCAAGCCACCGACTCTGAGTCGCGAGGGCCCCAGCCCGGGAGACGAACCCGATCTACAGTGGCCAACCCCTTCGTGAACGATTTCATTACGCCAGGTCATCATCTGTCCACCTCGCACCTTGCGCCAGTCGGCCGCAGCGTCGGCAAACAGTGCTCGGTGTGGCAAACGACTAGCTGGCATCCTTAGTACATGACCTAACCATCTAAGTCTGTGCAAATGTAGTGACTGAACAAAAGAACTCGTTTGACAATCAGTACCAAATACCCGCTTCCTAAGGTAAGAAGATTAGCACCGATCAATCAAGCCAGATCCAAAAAGACTACAACTACTCCGTGATCTGTCGTTACCACGAGACATCAACTCACAACAACACGTTGTGAGCTTATTCGCTCACTATTCTCCGTGGATCTCCCACTTTTCTGACAAGGTTAGTCTGCTAGTCAAAAATCGTACTTTCCCTCTGTCACACGATGTCAGCGTATCATGTGAGTCGCTCAAAAGCAACCTAGAGAAGGCACTGGTTAGCAGTTGGCCACTAACCACCTTTAGTCATGTGGACTGATGCTTAGGACATTGCTATCGCTGCTACTCTAACAAAGAATGGCAGACCCGTGGCGTTTTTCTTCAGAACGTTGTCACCAAGTGAACGACATTATTCTTCCGTCGAGAACGAAGCCTACGCTATAGTCGAGGTCATCAAGAAGTGGAGACTTTGTTTGCTGGGAACCCATCTCCGATTGATCGGCGATTATAAGTCTGTCACCTCTATATGTGACGTTCAACACCATGTGGATTTTAAGAATGACGAAATTCAACAACGGCGTCTCGAGCTTTCGTGTTACAGCTTTGACGTCGCGTATCGCCCAGAAGAAGAAAACCAAGTCGTCGATGCACTATCCTGCACGCATTATGTGTCATCGACTCATATCTTTGAAGGAGTTACATGACTCTCTACGTCGTCCAGGTGTTACTCGAATGTTGCATTTCATACGTTCCAGAAAATTACCCTATTCAGTTGAGGAGGTGAAATCTGTCATTTCGCGTTCTTCGACATGTACGGAGTTGAAGCCGAAATTTTATATTCCGCCAAACGGTATTCTGAGGGCGGCCGTGCGCTTCGAAAGATTAAATGTCTATTCCCAAGGACCCTCTACCATTCGTTACTGGTAACAAGTACTTACTAACGGCCATTGATAAATACGCAAGATTCCCGTCCGCGTCTCCCTGTCCAGACATGACGGCATCTGCCGTCAGCTGCTTCTGCTAGCTGTTTTCAACATTCAACATGCCTTCTTACGTGCATACAGATCAATGCTCTGCTTTCACAACTAAGGAACTGAAAAGTTCTCTGCATAGTAAAGTACCGCCATCAATCGAACCACGACTTACAATCCCCATGCAAACGGGCAAGTCGAGAGGCAGAACGGTATACTTTGGCGAATGATAATAATTGCGGCGAAACAAAGAGGTGCGCCATGCAGTTATTGGGAATTTGTGCTGCTGAACGCCTTACATCCCATACGGTCTCTCTTTGTGCACAGCAACGAACGCAACCCCACACGAACGGCTATTTGGCTATAACGGAAAATCAACCTCAGGCGTCTCTTCACATAGCTGGATCGCAGTCCCGGGACCGGTCTTAATGCGACGCCATTTAAGATCCTCAAAGTATGACCCCTTAGTTGATGAGGACGAGTTACTCACGTTCAATCCATTATATGACCACGCTCACTTCTCCAACAAGAAAGAGGAGACGGTGGCCACTCATCTAGTTCCGAAGGGGCAAGTTGCGCATCTAACCATTCATTATGTATGGCAATATCAGTTCTGATTTCCTTGCTGAAGTTGAGGGCTCAAATCAGCTCGAACTTGACGTGATACCTGAATTCCAAACCGACGCTGTCCAACAAGAGGTCACAACTGCGGAATCTCTTCCTGAGCCTCACATCGAAAGTACCGACAGACCAGATATAACACCACTGTTGGAAAAACAACAACGAACTCGTCCATACAATCTGAGGAACAGAGAAGTCTGATATTCCCCTCGCACCTATCCCTGGAAGCACTTTCCTTGAACCTTCCTTTAACTACCATCTTCAATTTTACTTTATCTTAAAAAATTGCGTGCATCTAGCCCAGACGTTAACATCACCCATCCTCGTGATTATCTCTAAAACATTCTCTATGAAACCTGCTCCAAGCAAATTAAAGTAGACGGGAAGGATATAATGGACTATTAATCCATTAATGCACATCATTAACTGACTGTTTCACTATAAGTTTTCGTTCTCTTTTCTGCTCCTATACCACTGTAGTTAGATGAAGAAAGTCTAATTCTTGAGCAACAAGTGTTCTCTGTTCAATCTCGGTTGATTGCTCGCTTGTCGTTTACATAACATTCACATCCCGAAGATGCCTGAATCCCGCCATTCCTATATAGAGGGCCAACATAAAGAAAGTAATTTACAGTCAGACTTAGGACCAGGTTATGGCTCATAACAGCGCATCGCAAACCTTCAGCATCTTAAGTGAGATGGTTCTTTGAAAGACCTAGTGTATAACGACACCGTAAGAGCGGCTGTAAAACCTGATCTGTCCACGCGAAGGATGTACACATAGTATTTGTTCACGGTCATCGGTGTCTCCAAAACGTTAGCAACGTGTGGTTGGGACACCGAGTCATCATTAACGACGTTTGCCAGCGTGTCTTCAAGAAGGACAGATTCTGTCAACCCTAGAACACAATGGTCTCGTCTTACATACCTTGTTGGCTTGGCCAAAACTCACAAATGCCAACTCGCCGCTTGCCACGCCATGCCCTGTTTGTGCGTCGTGGTTTGGAATGGAAACGACAGTCTGGTTCGAGGTATGAAGGCACTGACACTGAAGTTTACTTCATCAGAGCGTTCCCGGATTCCTGACTGAGGTCCAAAAGACAACAAACATCTTTGGTTGAGTACACTGTCTGATAGGGCGAGGGACAGAAGTCAATGGCGTTCGTGCTGTGAATCACCGTGCACGCCGGTATACCCGTAGACAGTCTGGTTACGACTTATTCATGATGAAATGAAATATGATACCTGAGCTCAGGAGAAAATTCCGTTTGTCCTCTGTGAGTTGTTTAACTTCATTATGTACGAGTATCTGGATAGTGATTTAATTTGATGCGGTGAATCGTTTAACACCTGTGTAGACAGACGTCAGGCTAGTAATACAATAAGGAGAATATCTGGACGGAAATGGTAAGAATAGGATGCGAATTTTCCACCACAGACAACAAACTGCAAGTCCCTTTGCTTTCTTTAGGTAGTTCGGGGCGAGTTCTTTGTTGCTTCCCCACTAGATCTTCTAAGGCATCCTGTCTACCTACATCATACCGCGACTGGTTATCCGAATTGTTTGTATCGGATTTGTGCTCCGACATCGGGGACTGTCGGCGGTCCGATTCAAAATTTGATGCAGAATCAAATTCACTTAACCCATAGGAAAGTGGTGTTGTGTCCCCAGGCTCTTTAGTTTACCGGCCTCTACTTCCACCAGCTGGAGCT